>UELU01144363.1:0-25103 GCA_900490025.1 Megastigmus dorsalis
AAATAAACAGCTGATGTCGTCTGTACATACATATCCTTAACGGGTTTCTAGGGAGCTTGCGATTATATTCCGCCTAAAAATTAGCTGAACCGATCCGCCTAGAAGCTGGTGTACCAACCAGCTCGACTCGTCAATTTTCTAGCAGAGGAATGGTGCAAATAACGATAAGAGATCAAGTTTTAATCAAAGGGATAATATTGGGGTGAAAATTTCAACCAGCAGGAGAGCAGCATCTGTAGGTAAAACACTTTTAAGTTGGAAAACAAAAAATGATCTTTATGAACATTACCTTTCCGTCTAAATGGAGGTTGACTTTTCCCGAGATTGGAAGTTTAACTTCGACGCAAAGTTCAGAAAACTTAATCTCTGCGCGGTAGCGGTTTTGCTTCGACCTTATATTATGATCACAAAAGAAGATAAGATTCTGCCAACCGATTGGACGTTTCTCGCGCAGATTGAATTATTCCGTGAGGTTCGAAAAATCACAATTTTCAAAAAGTTGCCAGCTTGACTTTCGCTCGCGTGCTCACCGACTTCTTTCTTCCCCTCCTATACTATAGAAAAACTGTAATCGCGGAAGTTTTAATTATAACTGTGCAGAGCAATATAGGAAGAGCGATAAAGTGAACCTCAATATAGACTATTTACGATAACAATATTCATTGGAACACCGCGACTAATTAGCAGAACTGGGCCAGTCAGCATAAGCACTTTAAGCAATATGCTGCTCCGAACAGTTATGAAGTAACACCATGGCAATAATTTCTGATCACTTGGTCGTTCTTCAAGTCCACTTAGCAATAGAAATTGGCTGACCAATTAGACCAACAACTAGCGTGCTAGTTCCGAATCGAACTTTGCAAACTGCAAGTCACTGTGGTGGCAACTACACTGCTGTAATACACCCAAAGGAATGACCGACCCCTCCCTCCATCCCTCGTATTACCGACTAGTGGTCGCCGTCCCGCATTGTGGCGGAAGCCAAAAGAGGGGTAGAGTAGAGGAAGAGAGAGAGAGAGAGAGAGAGAGAGAGAGAGAGAGAGAGAGAGAGAGAGAGCAAGCGAGCGAATTATATAAATCCAGGTAAAGCTCAGCGTGGGAGGAGGGAAATATATCCAGCGGGAATGAGAATATCGGGAAATACCGGCGAGCCGGAGCGAGCGCACCGGCGGGTAATTGACCGCTATCGAATTTATCGGGGACAATAATTAATTTGCCGGGAAAGCCGCATAAATTATGAGAACGGGCGTGTGTCGGTGGTGGTAACGGTTCATGTCCCCCCAAATCCCTTTGGCATGAGCTGCGCTTCACGGCATTAGCAGCGACGAGCCTCCAAATGAGAGAGGGGGCAGTGCAGCGCGCAGAGGCGAGGACATAAAGTACACGGCGAACACACGCGAGCGCGAAAAGTGTCACGGCAGACACGTTGCGCGAGAGGCCTCGAGGCAAATGGAAACGTATATGGGCCGGAAGTGCGCCGCAGAGTCGAGCAAAAGTAATTGCTGGATTAGCTGTTGTGCTTTGTCGAATCGTTGTCAGCTGGGGCAGTTTGATGCGCTAATCTTGTTTGTTAAATATAAGCTAAAGCTGTGTCATGCGTCTAGAAGGATCGACATATCATGAGTAAAAGACAATCGAAAAGGTCCTTTGTCAATTAGTGTAGCGGGTACAAGACTTTGTCTATAAGAATTATATTATAGAAGTATTTGAGAAAAAGTATTTGATACGGTTGGTTTATAAGAAAATAAGCCCCAGAACGAAACCTGGGACATTTGTGGTAGTTCACTTTCGCTACCAATTAGTTGCAGTAATTTTTTAATATCCATGCTGTATATTAGCACTGAACCTTATTTTATTCATGAACATTAAAGTAAGAAAAGGCTCTGGCAATTATATTCCCATTAGACTAGAATAATTTCATTATGTTCTTATAACATTTTCCTTAGTTAAAATTTTCTTTGAAAATTAGTGAACATATTGTGAGTATTTCACTATAGTATACATAAACCTATTTTTTTAAATATCAACAACTAATAAATAGATTTTAAAATAAAGCTACTGCATTTATGTATAACGTTGGTAAAGAATTATTGTATTATTTGTATAATGTAGGTCAACAGGTAAAAGTCGATGTATTACATTCAATAATTGCAAAAGGATAATCTTCCCGTATTAGGTATTTATAAAGGCTAAATAGAAAGCTGGAGATTAAAAAGCTAAATAGCAAAGAGCTTTAATTAAGCGAAAATGAAACGCTAACGAAATCGAAAGTGCAAACGATAATGAGGAAAGAGAGTATAAGCCCGGCTGGGGCGGCAGTTGAGCAGCACGCGCAGATGGAATAAAGTGCTTGAAAAGAAAAGGGGAAAAGAGACATGGAAAAACACCGAGAAATTCCAATAACAGAGAAATGCGAAAAGTAGAAAGCAGCAGAGCTGTATAATAAGAGGGTAGGAAACAAACAGAGGCGCGGAGCGAGCAAGCATAGAGAGAGAGAGAGAGAGAGGTGGTGGAAGGGAAGGGAAAGTGCGAGAATGGACGAAACGAGCTCGGGCCGAGAGTGAAGCGAGTGCAGGTGCACATAGAAAAGTGGAGAAGGGGTGGAGGTCGGATACGGTATACTGCGTGTGCCCATGCGCGCTCGCGACCCGAAGCGGTTTGAAATGGCGCGAGCAAACAAACGGCCCCCTAACGAACTGCCTGCACTGCTCGCCGGCCTCGCGCGCTATGCAAACGCGCGTATTATGGCACAATGTCCCGTGACGTTTAAATGGCCCGCATTAGCCCCTCGACGTACGCGACGTGCGCCCGCCCTCCTCCCACCTCGACCATCTACCGGAATGGACACCGAATGTCTCTCTCTCTCTCTCTCTCTCTCTCCTCCCGCCCTCTTCCCTTCTCTGCTTTAGCCTGCCCTACGAGCGAGGCTCTGCAGCAAGCCGTGCACTAACGCGGAGAGCTCCCACTCTCACTTTCTCTGCTGCAGTTGGGCCGCCGGTCCACAGCCTGTGCACAGACGCGATACGAGGCGCGATGCGACCGAGGATCGCCACTGATTTGAATTATTGCTTCGACTCCGATGATGGCCAGCGCCTAGGCACTGCATGCACGGACTGCGATGCACGCGCGCCGACCGATCGTCGTTATATGTGTGCAGGCGAGACCTAGAGCCCGGCTGTATGCGAAATGAGACGTGTCATCCATTTTATGGAATCCGCCGCCGCTGCTGCTGCTCTGATGCCGGTTCTGCGCGAGAGATGAATGCTTCGCTGTCTTTTTTTCGACGGGGATTGATGATTATCGAGCTTTTATGGTCGCGCGCTCTGCCCGTTGTTCGCGTCGCTCCACTGATCGCGATTATCATTTCGTAATCAGTTGGACACGTGCGGCGAATCGGCCGCGAGACTTGAGTGACGTCCTCTGCTTTCGCTATTGATAAATGGATCCGCGCTCGCACAAAGTATAACGCTATCGATGTGTTACGGGCGATTTTATGTAACGGACGGTCTTTTGCTTTTCTTTCTCTGTGTTTGCGTCGAGCGATGAATAGTGCGTGGCTATATCGTTATTCCGAGCAAGCACACGATAATTCGTTGTAATTACACTTTTTCTTTACCAAGAACTCTGACGACCTTAATATTACCGGAAATGATTCTAGAGTGATTACGTGTCTGGCTACACGCGCACTTGTACTACTTACATTTCATTCCACTGCATTATCTATTTTTCTATTTTCATAAAAGATATTGGTTATCCGCTTTTACTCGATAAAATTGTCAAACTAAGCCGTTTTTAATATAGGCTTATAAATATTACATAAGTTTTTTTCTTGTAGTGCAAGTGTAAAATGATTATGAACTACCAGCGTATTAAACACGTATAGGATTTTGCGATTTATCTTTTAAAAAGGTCTTAGTTTCTGTTTATCAGCATATTTTAATACAACATGCGACACTAGCCAACTAAGTTTTTAAATTTTCGTAGTAAATGCGAAATTGAAGAACATATATGCGCACATCGTGCTGTAAAATCTTTGTAGCATCACTTTATCGCTACAGTGTCCTTTGAAGTGCAGTGACGAAGTGACATTGCAAAGGAATTTCAGGAGAATATAGTTTGTATAAAAGAAAGTGCCGTCGGCGTTAATTATATACAAAGAACCAGCGTCTAAATGGACTTTTACAACTTAGGTATATTGTTACAGAATATACACGAATAATATAAAAAACTTGATATTGCTTTAAAAGAAGTTTGCTGTAAAGTATACTATTTAAATAAATATTCTTTTTATCAAGTTGAAAAGATATGCCCCTGTTAGTATTGAACAATAAATTGTAAGCATCTATATAAGTGATTACTTTTCTCATTTTTCTTTAATGGTGTTTTTATAGACATTTTTATGAATTATATAAGCTCTTTACATTATAAAAAAAAACATTAATACGTAATATTTATTGAAGTGATTTTGATTATTTTATATTTGAAAATAAGTAAATTTAATACATTTCCAGTTGTACTGTCGTATGCAACAAACTTTTCATTGCTTATATATAAATCTCAATTCCAGGAGAATATAATTTTACTCTTATATGCAATTGGAAGCTTTCATTTTATCGCGAAGTAAATGAAATTTCAATTATCGAAATAATGCCGAAATTATTTATGTACGTATACAAATTCTTTTCGCAGGTATACATATTTATCTTTTCCAAAATAATTGACATTATTATTCTGGTGTAGAGGAATTCAGAATTAATTACTGGAAATATAACAATTTTAAGCGTTTGAAGTTGAGAAAATTGGCCTTGTCAGCGACCTACTAAGGAAGTAGAATGGAATGAAAGGAAATGCACATTTCTAATTGGCTATCGAATTTAAACTTATGTATATACTTATTTACATTTGTAAATCCTTTGAACTTGTTCTTTACATTTAAATTTTTTTCTTTGGTCCTTTTATTTTATGTCGCATCAACAACAACATTATTAGCGATTATTAATAATTGCATAGTTTTATATACATGTGTTATCTAAATTTACTCTGTTATAATTAATATAATCTAAAATTATTAAGACTAAAGATAAATATTATTTTATGTTTACATTTATGAACTGATTATAAATTTTAACGTAAACAACCAAATATATGTACATTTTTAGTTACAAAAAGAATTTACTATCACATATGTGCTATAAAGAACGTATTATTAATTTAGCACTATGTTAAATGTGTTATTGACCGCATCTCCGCTAAGAATGAAGTCAATAATTCAGCAAGGAAAAAAGGTAAATTGAGGCGGTCGGAAAAGGAGGGTGCGATAAGTTCATGAATTCCGACCCAGGAGGAACGCGGCGGCGATATCGCGAACTGGTGGCGGAACGAACGGGCCGAGTGCGGCGCAGATTCCCAGTGCTATGCTGGTGTGTGCGGGCGACTGCGTGTGTATACGTACTCGGAGTGTGTGACGTATACGTGTAGGCGCGTGTAATAGACAGTTTTACTTGCACGAAGGCTTTTTGGCCTTAACGGGTGCATAAACGCGCAGACGCGCTGGCGCTCGCTACTTCTCGCGCGTCTTCCGCCTCTAACGCAGATCGTCAAGATTGCGATATCGCACGCAAACTTGCCGCCGCCGCTGCCGCCGGTGCCGTAGAGGCTTTTAAAGCGCTGTCGAAAGAAATACACCTTGACGTGTGGACCTCGAGATATCGAACAACATAAACACGAGACGTAATAATTTATTTTCACACCCTCGTTATTTTAAGCCGTAAGTTTGTATTTCGAGAGTCTCGAGCCTTATGTTTCAACTCTTTGTTCTTATATTCTAGAAATATAAACTGTGAACGGATCGTGTTTCTAATCGATGCGGTTGACGGATTACTTTCTGTAGTGATGAAAAATTTTGGTATTATTTACAATTTATGTGTATGTTTTGCCAAATTGAATTGCAGTATCAAAGTTTTATCTGTTCTAAGCCAAAGTTTGTCCAAAACAGCTCATTTAAATCTGGATACATCTGCTGGAGACACTTTAGCTAAATGAGCTGACATTTGGGTTAGTTTGTCCCGCTTTCTGTAGTTGACTTATTGAATTAATCAACCTATATAGCATAGAGTGAATTGATAATTCCGAGTGAAATTGTATAGGAACAATTTACGGTTCTTCGAAAACTTCCAGCATCAAATTTAATTAAAAAACAAGCAATTGGCGCAATTTCTTTAAAATTAGATTAGCAATGGATTCAACTCGTACATGTTTTTTATAAAATTATTTTGAAGAATGGCGTATTGCATTCTTGGATATATATATATTATACCCTTATTCTAAATCAAGTAATTAAACATTGAAATAAGTAATATAATTAAAATAACTAAAAACATGAATGTGCAGATTATTACATATTATTTATATCGATTCTAAAGTATAAAGAATCAAAATAATTTAAATACTTTGTATTAGGAATAAACGATACAATGTAAGAAAATTATAATTTTAAGGAGCTTGTTAAGCGCTACGCACTAATCAGATTTAGTCCTATTTTTTATATATGCTACATCAAACTACAAGAGCTTAAAAAATACAGATACTTAAATTATTTAAACTTTGACTGATACATTTTTTAATACGCGATATCTCATATTTAGAATTACAATTATTACTCAATTAATATAGTTTTAATGAATTAATAAAATAGCAAAATTCACTCATTTGACTTAAGTACCAATCACTTAAACAATACTATGAAAGGTCTATTAGACATAAAAATTTGATAATATTTTAGGTCTTGCATAATACTAATTAAGAAATGATTACATCTCATTTTCAACAATAATAATCGAAGCATCATAATATAATTTACTTATTTGACACGAAAGAATACAGTAAACCTGACAGTGTTACAAATATTGAAAAAATCTTGTGTCGATGTAAATACCTTAATTTAAAAGATCTTTTCTCATTAAAGAAAACGGTGAATAATTAGTTTAAAGGCATAACATAATCTTTAATTTTGTATGGATCAGTCTTCTTTATAAACAAGTAAAATCATCGCAAATAATCCCGATTTCATGTTTTCATGTAAAGTCAGTGGATTCTGAAGTTGAATATTTCCGAAACAATACGGTAAAACTTTCTGAAATTTTACATATATGAATTTCATATAATATTATTTCTCGAATGTAAAAGATTTAGCACTTTAATCTTCTACTTGATCAAACGCTTCAACCTCCGTAATTGAGTAAGGACGTGCAAAATAGCAGTGTGAATATATTATCTAATATAAATCTTTTCTTTTGATTTAATTTAGAAAAGGTAAACTATATTTGAGGAAAGTAAGTTTTCGACAGTGGAGCTTTATAAGATCTTGTGCATAAACTTACGCATTTAATAGAAATTAAAGTGATTTAGTGTCTTAAGGGGTTAGTTGTATCATAATTTGGCTTCATTAAAGTGAAAAATGTGTCTGAGGAATGAAATTTCAGCTTGGCAAATTTTGAGCAATATGATAATCTTAAGGCTTGGCTGCTATTCAGATTACCTTAATAGGTCCATAATCTTGTTTCTCTAGTAACATTATTATTGAGTGTAAAACGATTTTCAACAAACTGTTTTAATTTATATTCATTTAGTAATTCTGTATTGTACAAATAAAATATTATCAATATAAATGTACACAAAAGAAGATTTTCTATTTTATTAAACTTACTTTAAATAGTATGAAAAATATTCTGATAATTCAATATTATATCAATAATCAGAAAAATGTGCTTTAAGACAAGGAGTATTTATTCCTTCAGAGCTTATCATTGTAGTAGAGAAACAGTGATTTTGCCCCACTTATATGTAGCAGCGAACATTTACTCCCCACGACGCGTGAAAAAGCGCGTCTGTCCTCGCGGCATCCCCTATCTCTAGCAATAGTCAATTTATCACATTATAATTTTGCGAAAAAAAAAGATCGAGTTAAAGCCTTTCCAGCAGGGTGGACAGATAAGCGTAGGCAGGCTGCCAGAAGCATACGCGGATAGACGAGGGAAGAGGGGGTATAGGGATCCATCGAGAAAGAGTATAGGCGCCTGAGTGCGTAGGCGGTAGGGGAGGAAGTGGGAGAGAACTAGGGAAGAAGAGCGCAGGAGAGATAAAGTCGACCCTCGCAGCCGCCGCGTCTTCCACAAGACGAATCCATTTACGCGGATCCGCCACGGCGGCGGCCCACGTGCCCGCATGGGATTCAGCTCTGGGGCTCGCATCTCGTCGACTTGTGTATACATATATGCGTAGAGCCGGTGTGGGTTGAGAGAACGAGAGCACAAGGACTATTTTCCTCCTCAACTCGGCCCCCGAAGCCTTCACGACCCCTCTGCAGCTTTCGTCGCGCAGTCCTCCTCCTCCTCCTCCTCCCACTCGCATTTGGCCTTTTCGAATGTGCTCACGCTCGCGCTCGTGTTCTCACGTACGCTCGTACTGTGTACACTTTATTCTCTTTTCTCGGCTGCTGCGAGCCCCGGAGAACCTATGCGAGAGAGTACGAGTGGGAAAAGGGGACGGCCGGGAGAGAAGGAGAAACTGGAAAAGCATCGAGAGCGACTGGAAATTTGGCCGGAGAGAAGAATTAAATCCCCGCCTGCCGGGGAAGCTCACGTCCCGCGCTAATGCCTCTGTAAATTGAGGAATTTGATGCTACACTGAGCTTTCTTTTTCCCGTGCTTTTTCTCTTTGCAATTTCTTCTTTTTCTTTTTCATCCTGTTTGTTTATGCTTCCAAATTGTGTACGTAAATGTTTACGAACACTTTTTTCTTCTATCGCGTTCTTGAAACGAAAAGGAAAAAAAATCGCTTCGGTGATCCCGGTGATCAAGTCGGGATTTATGGCATAGGGCAAGCACAATAAACGGAAAATAAACGTGCGCACATTCATTTTCACAAAGTCGGTCTCCTTCCTTTTTTTTTTACTAGATTGCTGATTCTGATTTATTTTAAAGGAGATAATAAGATTCTGTGTAATTAATTTCTTTTTTTTAATATCAACTGTTTAGAACATTATGAAATTTCAAGGAGAGTAATGCACCCATTTCTATATATATATCCTTATTGTGTATATATGTACAATAAGGGTAATGAACAATGGTATGATGTGTTTTCAAAACTAGATAAAAAACACGTTGATAAAAAAATAAAATTCAAGGTGTGACATTCAAACTTTTTTAGCATATTCTTATCTGTTCATTTCGAAAATAAAGCGATGTAATTAATTCGGCAGATATAGCACACTTCAATAGACACCACATAAATACCACTGTATGCATAGTTATGCGAGGATGGAATGACACAAGCGCACGAATAAGTTGATGAAGATTGAAACTGTATACCCTTACTCCGAAAGCCTGACTCAATAACAGGATGGATACGAGAAAAAGGTAAACAACGAAGAGGAGGAATGACAAGGGTAAAAAACAAGGTATCACCGGGTGGTTGTAAAGACACAAGTGGTTCCGGCTAGTGTTTCCGGAAAGGGTTGCCAAGGGGAGTTATTTTAGTGGGTAAGAATCTCCGTTCTAATCGGAGAGTGCGGGCTCCCCAGTGCCTTAAGTCAGAGACTTTCCTAGCAAACAAAGATGAACGTTCAGATATCGCTTAGAAAATAGAATTTCAGGCTCTTGGGATCTATGTGTCTGCACGGTGTTACTTTTCATTCCATAACATTTCTTTCTGTCAGAAAATCTTATAAAAAAATAAAACTATCAATTTTTCCTTGCTCAAAAATTGCACTTCTTTGTATAATTCGCCTGATGAAAACACCTATCATCAAGTAAACAACGTTTCGTAACCGAAAATAAATTACGAATCTCTTTTTAAAAATGCATGATACTTGTAAAGATTAATCTCATCTCATCTCATTGAATGTTAAGCTCACAAGGAGAGTCCGCACTCTCCTGATCGCAGATTTGGCTTAAACTAATTTGGCAGATTGGCAGCAAAATTTTTGGTCCAAAATAAGAGATACGTGTCTCGGCGTTTGTGCCAATGGCCTCTATAGGGTCCGAGAGGCTGACTTAAAATTTTTGTAGCAAGACCACTACACATTAACGAAATTAACGAAATTAACGACAAAATTAAAAAATCTATATTCTTAATCTGCCAAAATTTCGTTCATCATCGATAACTATATTTGAGGATTTTGCTATAAATGTTTCAAGTCAATCATGACATTTGATATATTTTGATTAAATGAGTCGTAATCTGGGTTCTTGAACCCATTGACACTAGCACCAAGACACGCGCCTCTTATTTCTGTCCATAGGATAGCTCTGTAAAGTTTTAAGACGTGGACTCCTCTTATCATCCAACAAATTTTTAAATTTTAAATCTCAAAAAGAAATTTAATTGAGCAGGAAAAAAGTAGCTCATTAGATGCAAGTTAATTGCACAGTTTAACGATTACCGTTTCTTTCCAAGATTATTTTCTCACACAATATTCGAAAAAATGTGGATAAAAGATGAAAAACATATTTAACACGGGCAAGCCGCTTAGAACTTGAAAATAGGAGAAAATGAGAGAGAAAGAGAGAGAAAACTAGGTGCATAGAGAAAACGATGCAGAGAGGTCGATGCAGTTCGTTAGAAGAAGGCTTTGGAGCCCGAAAGTCAAATATGAGAGATGGTGAAAAGAGAAAAGCGTGTGTGTCAGAGAGAGAGAGAGAGAGAGAGAGAGAGAGAGAGAGAGGGGGGGCAGGGGGACAGAGAGTGAAGTCGCTTCGTTACTTCGTTCCCGCCAAAGGTTCCCTAACAACCCTTAACACATACGTGAGAATTGCACGCGCGATGGCGCGGCTATAGGGAGAAAAAAAGGATAGAGGTTTCAGAGGACACTGCCATGACGTAAATTTGTGATGGCATTGCTTTGGGTGCCAAGCATCGTTGTAGGTTATCGAAAATTTTATATTTGAATGAGAAAAAAATAATCTTTTTTCAAATTCAAGTATAGAACATATAGAATGTATCTATTTTGTATATTTTTTGATAAAAATATATAATTTATTAAAAATATTTAATTTATTTATTTTATAACACATGATATCTAATTTAAGTATATTTAAAACTCACAGTGTTCGATTTTGTTGTTTTCTTAGTTAGAGAATAATGTATATTTTTCTATGTGTTCAGATTTCCTACTGCAGAATAGAATCTATCTTAAAATTGTTAAAGAGTTCAGGAAATTTTGCGTACAATAATTACGGATTAGTTTAAATTATTAGATTAGAATAGATTATAGATTATTTTTATGTACCTATTCTTGGATCTACGAATAATCTGCTAAATAATGGATACATGGTCAAAGAAAAGAATCGCGTCCGGCCCAACTCGGGATATATCTACTTTTTCTTTATTTCCTTTTAAATTTTCAGTTTGATGTCGAACTATCATTTTATAAAAGGTAAGTGCTATTAGTTTCAATTGTAAATACTCTACTTTAAGAAATAAGTAGTTTTGTACAGACCGTAAGATAAAAAAAACAAAAAAAACTAGCACGTACCCCATAAAACATTAAAATAATTCATTTTCTCTATTACTGTGCAACAACTAGACAATAAAAATAGCTTTACGATTCCCGGGCAATTACAAATGTTGAGTAGATAAAAATAGCCAAAAAAAAAAGTGAATAAAGAGGGGATCTGTGTAGTCCGTAAAAAATGTATATAAATAAAAAGCGGGTTAAAGAGAAAGAGTAATAAATAGAGAGGGAGGAATATATAAGGGAAAGGGGCAAAGCAGGAGCTGCAGTGCAGTACGGTGCGCAAAATATGACAAACGGATACATGCGGCCAAGTGCAGAGAGAGAGAGAGAGGGAGGAGAGGGAACGGAGAGAAATAGCTCGGAGCCGAAGGGCCGTGCGCTGCACCGCCGCCGCCGCCGCCGCCGCCGCCTCGCCCGTTAATTTCGCGTCTCGCGGCACCCGCCGCAGCGTCGCGCGGAATAGCTGCTATACGAAAGCAGGCTGCAGTACAAGCACGCCTGATGCTTTACGGGGGGTGTGGGGAATGTGGGAGGGGAGACGAGGGCATGAGCACCGCATTTACGTGATATAACATAGTTAGCTACATTGGAAATTACAGCTCGTACGCGAAATTACGCCAACTCGGCAGATCCATTTGCGTTTCCGCGTCTGCGCTCCTTTTCCCTACTCGGCTCGCACCTCGTTGCACGTGTGAGTGCGTATATATAGCGGTGCCCGCTCCAGATGTGTACACACGGACTACAGAGAGACAGCCTAGAGCCTAGCGCAGTCACGCGGACCCGCGAGCGCAAAGGAGCTGCTGCTGCCGCGCGCAGCCTAAGGGAGAAGAGCTGCAAAGACGCTCGCGCGTGCTGGGATGTATATGCCTCCCTTTGCGGAGCTGCTGCAGGATGCCGCCGCCGCGACTCGGTAATGCACCTACGCGCGTGCGAGCTCCCGCGGTCTCTCTCTCTCTCTCTCTCTCTCTCTCTCTTCTGCGCAGCAGTGTGTACAACTCGGCTCGCAGAGGACACGTTTCGGCACAGTTACACACGTGCCATAAAATGGCCGCGGAGTCGTGCGCTGCTTTCGGTCGCCGAGTAAAAACGGGCCACAGAGAGGGAAAGAGAGAGGCAAAGAGGGTGGGATATGCACGAGGGGGGCGGAGGCCGTACGCTGCTTCTGCTGCTGCTTCTGCTGCTGCTTCTGCTGCTACTGCGAATGTATATGTAGACCGACTGAGCGGAGAATGGAGTTAAATGTGGCGTGCATAAGTGGGTAACGTTTTCCAAGAGTGAGAGTAGCGCGAGCGCAGCCCCGTCGTTCTGCTCCCTCTTTATTCTTCTCTCTCTCTATCTCTCTCTCGCTCTCTCTCTCTCTCTCTCTCTCTCTCTCTCTCTCTCTCTCTCTCTCTATCCCTTTCCCGCGCCACTCGCAGTAGGGCGCCTTTGTGCGCTCTTCTCTTCTTTTGCACTCTCTGCTCTCCCTTAACTTTTCCGCTATTGTCCCGTGCCATTCAGCTTCTCGTCTCCCTCCCTTCCGTTCGCCAAGGGGCTCTCGCGGAGACTCCCAGCGAATTTATGAGCGAGATATGTACATGATGCTCCATTCGCATTCCTGTACGCAACGAGTCTTGTAGATACGAGCTTATACGCCCGTGACCGTCGACAGATTTCCGAGCCTCCGTGTCCCGGCTAACGAGCAAACGTTTACGAGCCGCGAATGAAAGCAAAGGATTATTCAGCAGTATATTCTTTCAATAGTCTCTTTAAACATTTTTCTGCGCTCGGGGGGTCCCTGAATCTTTTATGGATCTTTACAAATGCGGCGTGTATACTACTGCGGCTTACCCCTTGTTTATTACAGATTTCGAGTTGTTTGACAAAAGATTCACTGCCTAAGTAACTGCTAACTGATGAAAATGAACTGCTAAACCTACTCAAACTCAAAAGCAAGCTAAATCTGATGAGGAACAGGATAGGTGGGCGTTGTAAGTAGAATGATTTTTTTCAATAATTAAAAAAAAATAAATTGATACCGACCATCATGAAAGTTGCAATGTAAATCTATGAAGCGTATACCATCTTTTATAGACTACAAAAAGACCTGTAATAAAATAAAATTAACTCCTCTTCACACTTAACAATAAGTACATGAAATATAAGCAGACGAGTTTGGCAAGACACAGGTTTTAATCATTTCTCTAACAACTTTCCCCTTTAGTAAAAGGTCAATTTTTTGGATTCAATATTTGCTTTGATGCTCTAAGTAGTGATGCAGAATTTGTAGGTTCGCTCTGAAAATATTATTTTCTTTCTACTTCAGTGGAATCCTCTCACAAATTATAATTAAATTGTAAACTAAAATTACAAGTAACACCTTAGCTCATAATCATTAGTTTGCATTAATATTTTTTTTGTGATACATATTTAATCAGGAAATTATTGTGTTCAATTAGTTCCCACTGTAACCAAGTTACGCGCATGCGATTCAATTATACATGCGATTAATATTTCAATATTCACGATCCCTACTTATAGATGAACAAACTGCATAATAATTAATCGCTCTTTATTTGAATTAGCAAACATGGAATCATTTCAATGAGTTATTGTGAATTGTTACTAACAATAATGATAAATTATTAATAAGCAATAAAATAATTATTGTTTGACTGATTATTGTTTTACCAATAATACATTCTACACAATCAATTTATAATTTAAACATGAGACATAGATATAGAGAATCTTGTTTAATCAAGTTTCAGTTATTTACGGCGAAAATAATTTGTAGATAAATAAGGCGAATGGTATATTGAATTTATTCAATCGACTTACAAAGAATACTTTATAATAATTCAATACTTACGTTAATTTTATACTATCTTCATGATTTTAATATTCGGTATTTTAGATATTAGATAATATTTGCAGTTTTGGAAACAGTAGTCACATAACATTTTAACAATGTAATAAAATATCTGTTAAAGTACACAAATTAAAAGATATGGTTGACGTTTTAAATAACATAAATACACAAATAGAGTAAGGCATACAAGAGCAAGCTTTGAATACCCAGGGTACTTTAACATATTTTAGGAAATCATACTTCAAGAGCGAAAATTAAAGGTTTATTCTAGAAATGTGTTAAGCTATTTGTGACCATAATACTATGTTCTAGCCTTGCGTAATTGCAAATCTACATGCCAGCTTGCTTGCAAACAAAACGGGGACATAATTGAACCATGCGTATCATACGTTCATATAATCCACTGAAATCCAAATACCACTGTATCGACTACACAAAGAGCAAAGGACAATTTCGCGACTAAACCTAGAATGATTAAATTAATGATGACTCCAATATTATAGCTGAACTTTGAAAGGGACATAGCATAAGAGCAGATATAAGCGACTTTTGAAAAAACTTGATTAGATGTTAACAATGATGCAAATGATTTTTTAAATAAAAGTAGAACACCTACTTGTGCATAAAGTAATAAAAGGAATTTAAGAAACTAAGTACAGGTATAAAACGAAAAAGGTTAGGAAATGCATTTATAGAGGAAAATTCATTAAAAGTAACCTCTCAAGGTTTTGATGAAATCCACTGAACTTCCACTGAAACATATTATTGAAAACGACTCGTACATTTTACGATTTAAATCTCAACGAGTTTAGAATGGCTTTGCAGAAAACACGAGTGCATTCCAATCTGCTAAAAGTCTTTTAGAACTTAGTAATAGTGTAAAGAGAATAATACAAATAATAATTGTATTATATTCTGACAGAATGAGTTCCTCAAATAACAGTAAAAAAATAATTTTAAACAAAACAGATAGCTGTGCATTACAAAGGCACTATAGCAGAAGCAGAATAAAAATTACAAAATAAACTTGTGTATAAATCAATTATTAATTGCACTTTGAAGAATTGTGATACATATACAAAACTATGAAATGATAATAAGATACATGTGATGCTGAATTTTATTGAAGAATATAAACTCAAAAACTAGAATGTATCTTAATATATTTTTATATATTTTTATATATATTTATTTATTTGAATATATTTTTATTTGCCTACAAAATACCAAAGTCAAAGTAAAACTTTCACCAAGAAAATTCTACAGCATTAAATTAGTATAATAATTAAGAAATGTAGGTCGGGTCAATATGACCTTACTTAAGTTTTTACAGCAAAATTTAAAAGATTTAACCTCACTATTTCTCTTTTACTCGTATATGTTATAAAATGTAATCGTGTTTAACTTCTGTACTCTTCTCTGAACAGCTTAATAATTTAAATATATACCTAGTAAAACTTGTACGCATGTTTTAAATCGTACTTTTCGGAAAATTAGTGAATTTCGCAATTAGAAACTGTAATCCTAGTATTAGATAAACAAAAGAGAACTATTTTGCTACAGTTCAATAATTCATTCCAAATTGGTGTAGTATATTTTTTTAATATACTCCTAGTATTTATTATACTATATCGACGGTTCTTACGAAGACTAACACTTTTCAAATTTGTAACGAAGACTAACACTTTGGATTTCGGCGCGAAGATTAGCACGATTCGTATTTCGGCGCGAAGACTAGCACTTTTCGTATTTCGCCGCGAAGACTAGTTCGATTTGATTTAATACGAAGAGAAAATCTAGATTCTTCTTCACAAATATTTTATTTATTATAGCATAAGAATGATAAGATAATTATTTCAGTATAATAACATTACTTTTTGATTATAAAAAATGCACTGAAATCATTAAGTGTTAATTATTTAATTAGTAATTATTATTATTACATTAAATAAAAATAATTGATATAAAAATTGTTATTATTAATTCCATAGATCTTTTAGAATAAATATGAAAATTTATGAACCCCTTTAAGTAAATAATATTTTACATTTAAATTTTATTATTAATTATTTATATGGTGTTTGCATACATTGCAAGCATAATATTACGATTATTTTATAAATTACTCATACCTTATATGTATACTTATCAATTATTTAATTATAACTTTATTTGTACTATGCTATATTTGCAGTGAAAAAAGATTTATTTAATAACAAAGTAAATTGATCTGATAATACTGGTTATTTCATATTATAAGTTAGTAAACTATATTGGTATACAAATAAACGAAATTTTTTTAATATGGGACTTTATTTATTGCATTACAAAATTAATTTAATTACCAGATTTATGAGATCCTAGTACTTTGTTAATGCAATAAAACTTTTCTGTATATATATATACATATATAAATAAATGAAATATTATAAACATTCTTTCACTTTATTTTTCATAAATGACTCATATTAGACGAATGTTTTCTGTCTTTATTATACTCCGTTTTGCGTAAGAATCAGCTTTTTTGCAATTAAGTATACTTAAATAATTGAAATGGATAATATTAAATTACTAATGCAAATTACTAATCACCTTTAGAAGAGATTAGAATGATTTTTATAGCATATATTTCTGTCTTTCATGCTAGTAAGAAATTAGTGGACCAGTATATGATCTATAGCTATATAGTGTGGTATATATAGATCATTTTTTCGCTTTTTGATTCAATTTTGATTTCGCGATCAATATTGAATCGTACTAGTCTTAGGGGCGAAATATAAATCATGCTAGTCTTCGCGGCGAAATCCGAATCGTGCTAGTCTTCGCGGCGAAATTCGAATCGTTCTAGTCTTCGCACCGAAATATTACAAGGTGTTAGTCTTCGTTACAAAATTGAAAAGTGTTAGTCTTCGTAAGAACCGTCGATATTATCTAAGTACTCTAATAATTATATATGTATTTAATTAGATAATTTAAATATCTCAATTCTTCACTTTTACTTGGAAGTTCAACTTTTTGTGTAGGATTTGTTTCCTTCAGCACTCTGAGAGACTAATGATTGGCTAAAGTTGATTAAAAATGTAAATATTGTGAATAAATTTGTTGATCAAAAAAATTGGTCAATTAGCGACCTCTAAGAGTAAGTTATTTCCTATTTCTGTATATTTTTAAACATTGATATTCACCCTAATCCTATTGATATTTGTATATTTTATATGATAATTTTAAGCAATAATGTTTAAATTACTAATTAAGTTTTCTGGATTTCATGAGCTACAAATAAATTACTTTCGCACATGATCAATAAAAAGGGAGAGAGTCAGATAACAGCTTCAATCGTTTATGGCTCATACATCATCAAGATATATTTTATAACGAAATCAGTAGTTCAATTATTTCGAATAAAATCGGACATCCTGGTATTGCAGAACGCTCAATTGAGAGAAACCTTAAAGGCTAATTTAAAATCAATCGCCTATGCTCGAACGACTCGTGATGCAAGGAATTTATGCGAGTAGGACCAAACAAATGTAATTAAATCAAAATCTCCCTCTCGTCTTATGTTCAACCCTTTCTCTATCCATTCTTTCCACCCTCCCCTTCTTTCTCTTTTAGTCCCTACTCAATTACAGAGGTATATACTTACGATCTGTAAAGTTTGAAATGCTTAAAAAGGAAAGGAATCATCTGGGAAGGCGTGAAACGGAATAAATGAGAGAGAGAGAGAGAGAGAGAGAGAGAGAGAGAGAGAGAGAAAAGGATTGGGTGAAAGAGGGAACAAAGTAAATGTGGCATGAGAAATTCGGAAGTGGGCAATAAATCAACGAGGTGCAAACGATTCTGCGTTCATCGACTTGATTCTCTCTTTCCCTCTCTTACTCAATCAGCTCCACATCTCTCTGTTTCTCTCTCTTTCTCTCTCTCTTTCAGAATTCTCACTTTTCATCTATCTCACAATTTCCTTTTGTTTTCCTCGGCAATTCTCGGAGCGCACTAAAACGAGAAAAAATGTGAGCATCCGCTCTTCTTGCTGCAGAACTGTATTTTTGTTTAGCATTTGGACGCGGTGAATAGAATTTATACGGCAGACCAAGTAAAAGTCTCATACGTCCTGAAAACGAATTAATGTTGTCTCTCAGTTATTACCTTCGGAATAATATCCAAAATTTACTCTTGCCTACTTCTAATTTTTACAGCCTGTTAAGTTATTTATGTATAGCATATAACTATATAGCATATAAATATATAGTATATATATTTATCTAGCATATAACAAAGACTATCGGAGTATTTCTTTTAGATTTTAACGTAAAAGGCTCTAGTAACAATCTACAAAAATGTAATTTTTCTTTGATAATAAAAATCAAAAGAGAAAAATGTCACGGAAAAATCGGACGCTAATTTTTCATAATAATAGTTTGCGATAAAATTTTCATATCATAATTTCTCATACTATAATGAATTTTTAAATGGAACTTATTATATAAATTTAATCTGCAATCTATAGAAAAATTAATGAGGACTAAGTATATTCTATCTACATAACTGATTAAACATTTAGCATGTCATAGTCGTAAGTTACTTACGTATTTGTGTTATTATATTAAAAACAGTATACCATAAGAATATTTACAGTATTTTTATTTTACTTCCAATATCAACTTTTGCTTTGAAATTGAACTTAGTTTAAGTTAGACTTGTATAAAAGCTGTGCATAAAACAATGACCCACAACCGAAAATCACTCTAGCGGCAAAAATCTTCCGAACGACATTAAACACCGAGAGTTGCGCCCGGAATACCGCCAGGAAGTTACAAATTGAAGATTCTCATTTCATGCGCTGGGTCATTTGTGAACTCGAGACAAGTATTTATCCGCAAGCGTCGCTTTTTCAAATTACGCGTTTTCGCAAACTCGTGTAACCCGGCAAATATTGCTCTCATTCATTCGAGAACAAGGTATAAGGACAAGAAATAAGCGAAATTGAGCATAACAGCGACATGGAAAAAGAATGCAGAGTCGTAGACGACTTTCATAAACAAAAATAAACAATAATGCAATCATTTTGTATTACTTTTTTTATAACAAACAATTGTTCAAACTTCTCATGTATACAATACCGATGAGCATCAGTTTTTACAAATTCTATTTGGGAATATTTCCCAGTGAGTATTTTACTTTAATATTATATTAAAAAAGATATACTATATATAATTTCGAGTATTTCGAATATTTTATATTTAGCCACATTGAAGTTTTAAAGCTATGAGAATATACAAGGCAAGAGTAGATTTGTATTTAAATGAAAAACATATGTTGTGGATTTTCGGCGCAAAATTTACTGCGAAACGCAGTATAACGAAGGCATCCCGTGCCCGTGTGTGGACAGGTTGGCGTTGTATTTATAGTATGACCCAATCTCTTACCCGAGGCTAACTTGAGCTTTCACGAGAGAGTCAGAGAAAGCGCGCCCGAGAGAGAGAGAGAGAGAGAGAGAGAGAGAGAGAGAGAGAGAGAAGGAGTAAAAAAAGACAAGTTCTTCCGCTTGATTTTTCCGTAAGTGTTGTCATTTCTTTGGCATCCGTTGACCTATATCAGTTTCACCAAAATTAGAATGAGGTGAATAACCATTTATAGTTTTCATCTGCTTAAAAACATACACACAATTCTGTAAACTGCTTCAATAATATTCATGTATCAATGTCAGAGCACGGATTAATTATCATGATTCTTGGCTATCTTGATTGTAGCAAGTACATAAAGTCCAAAGTCCAAAGAAAATATAAATAAAAATCTAAATTCGGTAATAATAAATTGGCTTTACCGACTAAATAAAATTTGTTTTATTAAAAGCAATATGTAATAAAATTCCATCAAAGAGGCATACATTATATTATTAACTCTACATTTTTAAATTATTTTTGAACCTTACATACATCAAATTTCATAATTGTGAAATACAAACTACGGGAATTAGTTCTCCCGGAAAAAATAAATGTAATTTGTATAAATTGTTTAAATAGTTATTCTTCAAATAATTAAAACAAGTAAAAGAAATATAAGTAAACCTTATTTTTCGGGTCTGATGTGAATCCAATGGTTATTTTATCTTTGCTCGGTTAATTATCGACTTACGGGAATATAGAAGTATAGTGATTATTATAAATATGAATTTTGAATGCTTATTTTTGCTAACTATTGTTTGCATAATAATTCTAAAGCTATTCGAAATTTATATTTATATTGAATTTTGTTCCTCTGTGTAGGAACAAATAAACTGTTAACAGAAAATGTTCACTAAAAGAACTTGTTCGGTAGTTTCTTGTAAACAAAACAGAATCATCGAAAAACAGAGCCATACACGCGGAAATTTTGTAGAGACTAAAAATTGGCACAACTCATGCGGTTATATTTCTCGATTCAGTGAAATTGACAAGACATCAAAGTGCATAAAGTCAGTGGTACGCGAAAACGTGACATATTAAACGTTTTTGTTTTTATTCCTCGCGGTGCGAAGCGTTGCTTTAATAAATATCATGCAAATCACGGGGCTTTATACTTTCGAATTTCGGCATTTACCTGGCAGCGCTTGCGCTAACAATATTGCGAACGTGAGGTCAAAAATTCAATTTTTGACAATGTAGACAGGCATGCGCGTTCGACATAAAAGTTTTCCAAATCATTTCGACAGCGGGATATAGCGCGAGGGAGGGTGAAAGAGAGAGAGAGAGAGAGAGAGAGAGAGAGAGAGAGAGAGACGGGGAGTGTGTGTAGGCGTGCGAGAGAAAGAGGAAAATAACGTTACGCTAAACGCACAAATCCTCTGAATCGGATGGCTTGGCGCTATTTGTTAAACATATTTTCACGGGATTTAATTATGCAAAGTGTTTCGAGCTCTGTTTGGGTTGCATGCGCATTGCAACGAGGCCGCACGAAATTTCAGCGTAAAATAGCATCGGACAGGAAGCATTTCGCAATTGATAGTGCTGTTTCAGATTCGCATATCTTTTTTTGTCGAGCAATCACAAAGATTAAGACATATTTGGAAAAAGGATTAATGATAAATTGAAATTTTGTGAATTGCAAGTCAGTTGTTAGTTATAAAATCTTCTGTATAAATCAAAAGATTAATTATCTAAAAAAACCATTTAGCGAATTTAGCTAACCATGAAGAAAGGTTTTTATCTCTGGGTCACGGATACTCAGGCTGTTGGAAATGTTTCCTGTGCCAAAAATATAAAAAAGCGAAAGCAGTAGCCCATAATAAGAAATATACACGTTCGTAATTCAACTTACATTAATCTAGAAGAATAGATAAAGTTTTAGCTAAAAGAGAGGAAATCAAATAAAGTGAAAAATATCAGCCTCTGTTTGTGAACTTTTATAAAAATATTTTTATTGCAAAATAATAAAGAGATATTATGTTTACAATATAAAACATATATTTATATCTTATGAGTCTGCAGATGTTAAATCTTGTGTTGTAGTAAAATTTTGTTTTCCTTTTTCAAACATTTTTATGTGTATAAAAACCGGTTTGTTACATTTACATACATTATTAGATTTTGGAATAAATTATTCAATATATTTGAAATACGATTACAGTAATTTCTACGCAGTGGTTTTGAATACTAGAATGAATTTTATATTCTTTTGTTAGTAGACATTTTTCAATGTGCCAGTGATCTGTCCGCAGAACAAAGTACAAGGTATACGAATTAACATTGATAGTATATCAATACTATACACCCGGAATAAAGAGGAATAAGAACTTTATGCATAGATTATAGGTGTACTATATACTATAAATTAGAAACTTTTTAAACATTTAAAAAGCTAACTTAATAAAATATATTTATAGTTACTACATATATACACTTCTTGGTGAATTTCAATTTGGATTGAACAAAATAATAGAGAGGCGGGTGTACATGTGAAAAAATTCAGAACTAATTATTATTCTGTACTATTAAAAAGAATATTTACAGCCCTGAATTTAATGGAATTTTTTAATGCTAACTATTATTCATTACAAAGCATTAAAACTGTGCGATTATCCGATTTATGTGCACAATTATATTTGCAATTTAAGTTGCTGCATTCATTAATAAATAATTACACTCCTCACTAAAAATGGTTAGAATAACATTACATGAATTTTAACAAAACACACATTAGGAGTATAACATAAAATGTTAAATATACCCTAAAATAATAGAAAATATTTTGTGCATATTTAGGCATTTTTACGACTTGATTAAAAATATAAAGATCAATTGAATATATTCTATACCTTAATTCTACATCTGTCAATAACTATTAGCCGATGAATATTAGTGTTTTCTTGTCTATTTTTACTTTTATCGCTTATAAGTACACGGGAATCGAAATTATATTTTAGTCATTTATATTTCGAAGCGTACTATTTAAAATTATATGATCGACATTAGTCATTGAATTTTAATATTATTATTTTAATAAAAAGGAGTTCAAATTAAAGAAGGATGAGTGAGTGGTAGGATTAGAAGGAAAACACACAAACTCGCAGGAAATAAAAGCACACTTGCTTCGGCGTAAAAACCCTCACGGAATTGAGGGAAGAGCCGAAACAAGCGAAAATATTTATTTATTAATGAAGTTACTATTGTTACAAAGAAAGTGATCTCGCTAAAGCGACGCAATTACATAATTACGCGACGGAAGGCACACCGGTGGTTACATAAATATTCTCAATCTAAGAGCGCTCGTTTACGGTTGGCCTTCAGGCCCGAACAAATCGCCGCAAAAGCTCGAACGCCGTCCACCAGGCCACTGAGCCAAACTCCAAAAGTTACTGCGGCACCAAAGTCCAATGAGGTGAAAAAGGTCCTTGACCTCCACCAAGCGCGTCTCGACATCTCGGGGAAACCAATACTGTGATGACGGGCAACAATGGTAAGTTGCCGCGTGTTACGCTCACCCTGGAACGGGTCACGTGGACGAAGCGCACGTGGACAAAGTCTCCACAATCTACACAATTTTTCGCCTCGAGGCTCACTCGCAATCACACACACGCCCAAGTACGACGCACGCGATCGCGATTCCCGATACTACCGAAGATCTATCGTAACGTAAGAGAAAAACATGAATCTAATTGCCGAGAAAACGATAAGACACACACGATAACACACGATTAATTCAGACACTAAGAAGGAAGTTTTCTCAATTTTCATCTAATCTCGTCAACGGTTTGAATAAATCTGACTTCCGCCAGCAAGCGCACGCGGTGGCGCCGCCGCGCGAGGCGAATCCCAGCATACACCGATAATTTCCCAGCGCCTCCCAAAAATGGCATAAACAGTTACTTTAACAGCAGAAATGATTAAACTTGATCATAAAAGTGTTGCTGTATTGTCCAAAGGATAAACAAATTTTTAAAATGATTTCAACAATGTGACTATATTTATGAATTTATAGACTGTCTGTATTACTGTAGCACACGTAAAAATTGCAAACGTATTAAATCGAACCCTATAGTTATTTTCATAATCTGCCTGCGCACTTACACGTTTCTGCACTACAAACATGTATAATGTACGAAAGTATTAAAAATTTCCGTTTTTACAAAATTTCTGAATTTTACCGGTATGTGTATTTGTAATAATTTTATTATAAAGTGAAACCTCTATGGCGCAGAAATAAATTATCGGTAAAAATTGCTAATTTTTGTTGTACGTGACTCGAAAATATGTTTGGATTTTCAGAACAGTTATTGTCGACCGTTAATTTTTGTTGCTGTAATAGTCGTTATTAATACACTATAATTTCTCTGAGTGTATTTTGCAGCAATTATTTCTAGCATGCTATTTTGTTGTGCTTTTATGTTTTCTATTATTTATAGCCTAGGCATATGTTTTCGTCATCAGATTGAATAAATAATTTTTATCTTTATCTCTATTGATGTATGAAAAAGATTAAGCTTCCTCATTAAAAAGATTTAAAATAACAATTCACATTTTTTTAAATTCGATCCAGAGTGTTTTCAGAATTCCGCACCTCAATTCCTTGTGTATAAAAGTCTCCCTAAACAGTTGCGCTCTCGACCCTTCAAGCCCTATATTCATAGCTTAAATGAAAGGTACAAATTTAATTAATCTGCTTCCATCCACTACGCACGTTCAAAACGTTCACATCAACAAGTGCATATTCATATTATAATGTCCCAACACACTCAACTTGCTTTACAACGTCATTAAGTTTTTCTTCGAACAATCCCGAACGTGGAAGTGGTAGCTACAGCTACTATACATTTTCGAAGAACGATTCATGGTCACGACTACATGTACAGCGGCTAGTCCGAGACTGAATCCATCCATTCGCAAGCGCATCATAAGATTGCTGCAAGTTCTACCCGCGGTATGTTTAAGGCATAACTACGGTAACGAGAAAGTGGGAGAAAGAGAGAGAGACGAATATCGTTTTTAATTAACCCTTACTTCAATTTCTAGCGTTCCAGTGTAACAAGACAAAATTACGCTGAAAGTTTAGCGCATAGGTGGATTGCCACTAGCACTCAGATTTATGAGCGAAATTTCTATGTACGCTCCAGTATATGGGTTTTACCATGTGTCGGCATTTCATGCAAGCATGAGTCCCCGTGCATAGCTCACATCAAAAGATTTAGGAGAAACGTGCGAGCGCTTGATCTCGCTTAAGAGGATGTCGGAGCATCCCCCCTCTTCAATAGTTCGTAATTCC
>UELU01144364.1:0-43528 GCA_900490025.1 Megastigmus dorsalis
TGGTGGTGTTGGGGTCCGGGTGGCTCGCGATCGATGTTGGTGTGGGGTTGCCGCTGCTGTAGGGACAGGGGTAGAGGCTCGGGGTCGCGGGCGTCCTCGTCGTCGGCCTCGAGATCGGTGGGACAGGCCTCGCAGCAGTAGTGGCCGTCCTCCGTCTCGTAGTAGTTGCCGGGCGTCAACTGGTGCTGGCACCGGGCGCACCTGAAGCAGCTACGGTGGTAGACGCTGTGGGCGACCACGAGCTTCTCCGCCAGGAAGACCGGTAGGCCGCAGCTGGCGCACGGCTCCCTGCGCGGCTGCATCCCCAAACGCGAGCTCACCTGTACCGAGACAAAGAGACAGAGAGACACGGCACATAAGCGGTTGGATTGCCAACTTGTATAAGTATAGGTATTGTGTAGGGGGATGGTTATGGGCAGCTCCGGGTGTGTCTGTTATAGCGGGGATTTTGAGGCAGCGTGAGGAATTAGTGTTCGCCTTCTTTTACATATGCGACAAAGAATGTCGGACCGTACTTAGTGTACCATAGATTGCAATTCTGTAAAGACTTCATCTTTTATATATATATTCTTGCAAATCTTTGGTAGGTATTGCAAATTAATTGACAAATCAACAATATTATCGCGCATAAACCAACACTAATATCCCCAGCTGACGATTTTGTACATGTATATTAGTCAGAAATTCGCGTCACCCAAATCTTATTTCTTCAATTATTCGGTGCAGACCGCATAGAATAAAGTGATTCAATCGTGCATATATATTATAATATTGTACAAATGTTTCTCTCACGGTATAATTGTCATTAAAAATTGTTCTTTGAAATAATTGTCGCGTTAATCCGTTTACCCGTTCGCTAATTGAAATCTTTGCGCGCATATTTCCCGCTAATGCAAACTTGCACGCCCAGCATAATTCCATATACTTAAAAGCAGATTAGCTTAGGAACCGAGGCAACGAGAGATAGAGAGCGAGAGAGTAAAGAGCATGCAACAAAGAGGTAGACGCGGTACTGCATCGCACACACAACTCGATATAATCAGCGCCCGGAAGATATCGTGTTATCCGTCACGTTGTAAGGCAAGCGT
This sequence comes from Megastigmus dorsalis, assembly GCA_900490025.1. Classification (NCBI taxonomy): domain Eukaryota; kingdom Metazoa; phylum Arthropoda; class Insecta; order Hymenoptera; family Megastigmidae; genus Megastigmus; species Megastigmus dorsalis. The sequence continues at coordinate 1,089 of UELU01144364.1, forward strand.
ATACTTTCTCGGAGTTTTCAGTGCGCAACGCGCATCGCGAAATAGCGTGTATGAAAATTCATTACGCGATTATATATTGACAAGTTAGCGAGATGACGAGCTAATGCCGCTGATATACAGAGCCATTTAGAGGACTGACATCATGGCAAGCGTCTCATTAGCAAGCGACTTTGTCAGCGTAGCTCTTCCGTATAGCAACAAATTAATATAAGCTAAAGACTTCGTGGTTCAATTAAAATTCTTTTTCCGCTTTACTAGATATATATATATGGATGCAGGCCAAGCTTACATCCGCGGAAGAGGAGTGTAATTTCCGCGCGACGAATGGAAAGAAAGAAGCCAGGATATAATCCTGAGTTGTCGTTTGCGGCGCGCGGATAATCCTGCACGTGTCTCCGTAGACCACCGAGGAGATATATATACACACAATTATACGCCCGCGGGCTGATTACGCATCGTTCCCTCAATTTTTCTTGTTTTCATTTGCTGCCCTTATTAATCCGCGCGTGTCCATCGATTCTAAACTCTATACGGCATCTTTTACTCCGCGTGTATTTATCACTATTATACGCGAGGCTTTCCTATAATACACGCACACACACACACACAGCTGCACAGTGCGTCCGCTGTACTTTTCTGAACTTGTCCTATTTAGTTTTATCGGCGCGCGCCTCGACTTCTACCCCCTTATCTTATCTTTGCATACATACGGCGACGCTCTTCGCGCTCCTTTTTTTTTTCTCTCTCGCTTTTATAATTTCACATTTTAATTAGCCCGCGTTGGCGGCTTATCGAAAATTTCTTTGCGGCAGTTACGCACGCGTACGAAACACTCCTTAGCTTTGTTCTCTTATAAGATGATAGCAAACTTTGGGGAGCGTAATTGTTTTGCGCGCGCGATGCGTTCGTTATTCGGGTGCCGATCTCTCGCGCGTCTCGAAACTTTGGTTCGCGAGCCCTAGAGATGTGTACTTTTTAATAGATTCGTCGGCATCGGGATTCGCGCCACTATACCAATGCGGAATTCTCCTAATGTGTGAGCAATGGGAGAAATCCTCGCTGCAGCCTCGAATATTGGAATATAGAGTCGGGCGCGCGCTCACAAGTTCGATGCAGCCCATATACAGAGGCGAGTTAAGCGATTCGCGGCGGACGACGACGGCGACGGGGGATTGAAAAGAAGGCGACTCGCGCTCCAATGAGAGTCCACGCGCAGCGAAGATATAAAGCTTATATACGGGATTACGTAATGCGCCGGCTTCGAAAATAAACCGGCAGCTGGCCATGCAGACGTAACTCGTGCAGCGCGCGACGATTTGCTCGTTGACGCAGGGTTGAGTTTCTTTCGTTTTTTTCTTTGTCCTTAGCGGCGACGAGAATTACCGAGGGTCACCCTGGGACTTGCAGATTGGACGTTTAGCCGTAATCGCGTCCGTGGCGATCAACCGCTTGTACCGGTGGAATTCGGCTTGGAGATTCCGCAGCTAAACGCGCCCGATTTGGCCAAACGAGCGCATGACCATTTCCGCGCAATTTATTATTATATATATGCACCGCGCTGCAGCTCTTCTGTTTGTTTTTGCCGATTCGCAGGAGTGCAGCGAGCCTCGCGACAGCTTTGGAATGATGGAAATACGACGAGTGGGACGTAATGATTTTGTATTATATTGGCCGCGGGTACACTACCGTCGCGTTGTTAGAAAACGACCCATCCGAACGCGCACGTATACACACAATAATCTATATGCATATACGGATAAGGAGAAGTAGCTCGATTGATAAATTAGGCGTTCGAATTTTAAAAGACAGACGGAGCGATTCGCACCGCGATCAACGAAGCGGCCCAAAAGCGGAATTATTCCAGATTTGAAAACACGCAAGTGGCTGGCGTTTACCGGCTATATATATATATATACATATGCTTGTGTGCGCGCGCTGTGTATAGATGTGAAATTTTGCCATGTCACGCGTTACATACTCGGTGCGCCCGTTGTCGTCGTCGTCGTCGTCGACGGTGCAAACAAAGACGGAAGAAAACAAACTCGCTCGCACGCTATCTCTAAATAAACGCCCCGATGATTCAACCCGGCCATACACATATACAGGCACATCGATAGAAATCGCATCGACAAAGGAATGTGTATATAATATGATGGAAGAAGCTTCGCGAACCGTCGCGGTACACAAAGAATTTTTCGTCAATTCGAGCAAAACCATATGTATATGTATTGGATAATCGATTGGAAATCGCCTGCAGACATCGACATCGTGATGCGCTAATTATAAAGATGACCGACCGGTGTGCGCCTTTTCCCCTCTGCATACGTATATAACTATATAAAGTTTACGCGGCAGTAGCTTGGCTATATTTTTAGACATTCCACGGCTCGTTAAAACTGCTGCCTGCTGCTGAGAACTGTCTTTTTTAAAAGTCCCGAACACTCTTTTTATTTCCGTCGCTTTATAGATAGAGACGGTCGACCCGAGTCCGCTACCCGACTTTTTCCTCCTTCGGTATTATACATACTATGAGCGTTATTACTCATGTTTTTTCCGTGTTATCTCACCGATTGGTGTACGAGTTGTCGGTTTGGTGCGCGCGCCGTTTACTTGTAGCGAAATGCCGATCGCAATCGCGATCTAGATACTCGGGTCCGCATATCTCGAGGGCCAAACTGCACCGCGCGACTGTATTTTTCTCTCGTCGAATCGACGAAGGGCATCCGCGACGACGACCAGCCGCGAATCAACGCGCGATTCCTAATAATTTCTCAAAGTTCCAGTTTGTATACACATTGTGTCCATCGCGTCCGCGTTCCTTCTACGTACAATCGTGCTCGACGGTCCGTGAAAGTCCGTGAATCAGCAGCGCAAAGCCATACATTTCACGTCACTCGTACACATTATGTCGTCGGTCGCGGCGCGCACACCTGATTTCCCCTGCACACCGAAATCCCCTATCCCACAGACTCGCGTGGCAGAAATCTATTGTACAGCAGGAAGATATCGGAGGGTAGGAGGGAAGGAACACAGCTTGAGACTGAACTAGTTCGGCCACGATGCTCTCGTCGTCCTTGTGCAATCTCGGCACGACGGTCTCGTAGATCGGCGACCGGGTCCTATCCCCCGACAGCGACGTAGCGCGACTTCGCCTCAGCAGTTCCTCCTCGTCGATGCGCAACGTCACCGCCAACGACTCGCTCTTGCCGCCCGACATTCTTCTCTCCCCACCCCCTCCTTTTCCTTATTATATGTACTTATACGCGTCCACCACTATACACGTATACATAATATCCGTTCACTCTTTTTGTTTCTTTCCACGACTCGTTGTGCGCGCAGCGATTTTCGGAGTACGAGAAAAAGTGCAGGCTCTCGTGTGTCGCCGCGAAAGAGAGTCGTTACGAAGTCCGTGTGGACGCAGCCGTGGCGCAGCGCAACTGTTGAGCGCCGGGCCAATTCCCTGTCTGTCTCTCTCTCTCTCTCGTTCTCGAGTCTACGTAAGCGCGCCTGTACGTGTGCGAGAGCACAGCTGATCGCCGCCGCCGAAGGCGCTCCGAGCGCGATAAGAAAAAACCCAGCTCTGCGCTGCAGCTGTGTGTGGGTCTAGTTGTTCGTGTGTGTGCGCGCGCGCGTGTGTGAGTAAGCGAGAAGCGGCAGCTCTCAATTAGCACTGCTGCTGCCGCCGCTAGTCGAGCTCTCTCTCGAGCGCGTTTTCAGCTCGTTTCGCCCGCCCGCGCGACAATTAGCGCTTATTGACGGCTCCCTAACTCCGTGTGTGCGTATATGTACGCTGCAGCCGCGCTTCACCGAGTCCACGCTCGTCTTATTCTTTCTTTCGCCTCTGTATAATAATTCGCTCCGCTCTCGCCATCTCGCAAAACGATCGAGTACGCGAAAGAGCGTTTCCTAGGCTCTTTGTGTGTATCGAGATTCGTTGAAATATACGTATTATAGGTATGTAGCAGGTGACTCTGTCCGAAGCTGCGAGCGTCTAATAATGATGCATCGCTGTTAATGCCCGAGCGTTTAATGCTGTCGGCGCGTAACAATACCAAGCTATACGCTAATAAAACTCGATCAACGCGCTCGCGCGACTCTATTATCGCTCGAGCGTGGAAATTATCCCGCACAACGCTAGACGGTCGATATAATGTGCGGTCCGTTTTATTGTCCCACGTGTACCGCGCACGTTATTCTGTGCGTAGTCGCGGGAGAATTCGATGGGGCGGCACGTCGAGAAAGTCGCGTGTGGGTTTTCTTCGAGGCGAGTATGTGATGAAGGCGTTAATTGACGCTCTCTTTCTCTCTGTCTCTTAGACTTCCGCGAGTAGGGAGTGATACAATGCGAATTCTCCCGCGCTTACCCAAGTGCACCGTCGACTACGACGACTACGACGACGAGTCTCTTCTTTTCCCGATCCTCGCAGCTATGCGCGCAGAGAGTTTTGTATATCCACGCGGAGGAGGCGCGAAGAGAAGGGAGTGATGGCCGGATTACGCTGAGTGTGCGCTTCGCGGGTATATAAATAGCGCGCGACGTCTATATAGTGTGTATTATACGAGGTGGAGAGAGTGCGTGTATGCGAGTACGTGTACTGGGTTTCTATATCGCGGCGATCGTGTAAATTGCTGACTATAAGGCACAATGCACTCGCTTGCCGCTTGGCTACGCATCTGAGAATTTTGGTTTGAGACTGACGTTGATGTTGGGCCGGCTTTTGGAGGAATTTTTTATGTTTTTCTTTTTTGGTTCGGTTCTTTTGTTTTGTTGGGAAGCGATGTAATTGTATTTTGCGCGGACGGAAAAAAGTTATGTTCGAAGTGGTTGCGGTTTGATTTGGTTACAGCATGCGCAGAATCATATTTTGAATTATGCAATTGTAAAGTTTTTTTTAATTATGTAATTGTAAATTAGAAATGGGTAGGTATTATTGCTTGATGCTGCTAATGAGGTATATACGTAACTAACGATTCTTACGAAAGAGATTATAGACCATTGCGCTTCGACACAAATGTTTTTGACGAAATTTTTAGTTTTATTCAAAGCAACCGATTAATTCTTGCTGTGGATTTAAAAAATGTTGTAAAAGGACAGTCAGATTTTAAATCATTAACTTCATTTTAAATAATGCAATAATTTCAGGGTATTTTATCATTTTCATATTACTGCCGCTTCGTAAATTGGCAAAATAATCAGTATAATTGATATATCAAAAGTTTTCATCAATATTGAGCTCTCTCTCTCTCTCTCTCTGTCAATGGAAATGTTTAAGCAAAAATAGACCCTCATCATCCATAGCGCGTATGTACACCGCGATAAAGAAACTCTTATACATCGTCGCTATGTGAAAAGAGTGAAAAGCCGCAACGTTTGTCGTGTGCATAAGGTCTATCCTGAGGCGCTCACGTGCGCCAACTCGTGCATCGCTCCGCCACGTTTCTATAATACGCGAGATGCAGCAGTGGCTTTCAGTGAAAAACGAGGACACCGAGCAGCGCGCAATGCAAGAGAGAGAGAGAGAGAGAGAGAGAGAGACTTTTTTTCACCGATTTCAAGGACGATTGTCGCGCACCGTCACGTCTTCAGATTTTCCACACCTGTCGCGCGGCCAGCAGCGGCACCAACAGCTCTTTTCTTTTTGCGGCGTGGATACGCGGTCGATTTCTCGTGGCTCGCTGCGATGCAACACCGATCGATGATGCGTGATGTACCGTTGCGACGCGGGACACACGGGAGATGCGCGCGCTCTCTTTTGTTTTCCTTAAGACAGATACGTAGGCTCTCTCTGCGCCTCACAGTGTGTACTTTAGATAGGCAGAAGGTATACCGGAGACGTGAGCCTGTGTGCCACTTTGATCTGCTGTTATATCTGAGTGTTGTTTATGCGGAAGATTATATATGCACGATAAAAGTGGATGGAGTAATAAGTTTAAAGAATTACTGTTGAGCGTTGAATTGCTCGCTTACGGAATGCTTTCATTTATATACATATAGTTAATGAACGAGAGCTCTCGTCTTTTTGCAATTCACCAAATCTAAATTTAACTAGGGCTTTAGGATCTTAACCTATTAATACTTGGCACACGAGCTTCATTTCATTCCAATCGTGGAATAGAAGAGAGTATTTTATTTATTTTAAGCATGAGAAAGAGAATTTGTTAATGTTGTAATTTTAAAATTAGGATAGTTTAAATAAAGGTGCTTCGTCAAATATATTTCTTTCGTAAAGATTACGTTTAATATGAAAGTCGCGCCTGATTCTGGAAATTCCTATCGTGCAAAATAAGCGATGAAGTTTTTAGTATTCAGCTACGTGTGAATTGAAGAAGAAAAAGCGAAATTCGATTTTTAGAGTCAGTTCAGTGTCTAAAAACCGATTAACCTACATTATAATATTCACTTTTTTTTCCTGTGAATCGATTATATAGCCACTTTCTTCGAGACAACTTCATTCTGTAATTATCGCGAGTAAGACATTTTTCTTGTGGACTCGTAAGGCCGAGGTGCGATAAAGTTGTAAGAATTTATTCGAGAAACAGGAAGAGTCCCCCCGTTTTACATAGATAATTTGTATAAACGACTCGAATTAAAAATTTTAATCCCGTCCGACTGCAGCATATATAGCTTTGAGCATAAGAAATCCCCATTAATCACTTTATTAAATTTTCAATCTTTAATGAATCATGGTATATATATATATCTCTCTCTCCACTTGACCCACTTGGCTATATAATCTGAAAAACGACCGTTCGCGCGCAAGCACATCTCTTTTCCTATACATATGCATTTTCATTGCGGGGAATATAACGTATTGCCGTTGCGAAAATTGAAGGAGAGGCAGAGAGCGAACAAGTGTCAAGCTTATAAATAAATCCTACCAGATAATCCTTATTTGGATGATTAATAAGCGATTCATATATACTGCGACCACTTTATAGTCACTAGCATCTTGCGCGTCAAGCGCGTGCGTAAATATAAACATCGCGTCACTGCCATATCTACATGCACATACATATACAGAAGTATACCCGTATATTGTATATATATACATACACTTTAACCAAACGAGCTCTCGCATACGAATAAAATTCAGTCGCGGGCGTCTATGCCTATATATAAATAAGCGTATGATTGAAAAATCAAATCCGCCGCAGCAGAGAGGCGAGAGACTGCAGCACGCGATAAGTTGGAACACACCCAAGTCACGTTACACGATCGTCCGTCGACTTTCCCCCGGCATGCTCGGACACAAAGGGCCGCGCGTACCGCCCAACTTGGTAATATAAAGCACCAGCGCGTACACGATACGTACAATGTGTACGCGTGCGTGTGTGTGCGTCGAGCGCGGTGAGCTCAGCGCGGAGGTTTTTGTCATTCGCGATGGCTCATCAGAAATTATGCCGCGCTGCCACTGCCACTGCCGCTCGTCTTTCAACTTCTCCCTTTCTCACTGCTTCCCACGTATCATATGCGACGCACGACTCTTTCGACTTACGTGCGGCTTGGCGCACACACTCGCACGCCGCGCTTCATTGTAATACACGTATACACATGTAAGCTAGCTCGACACTTTGCCGTCGTGGTAAAGGTGAATGCACCTCCGATTTCTCTCTCTCTCGGTTTTTTTTTCCGCTCGCTCAGCTACTTCTGTAGCGCTTCCTTCGTTTCTCTTTCGCGAGATCCGCGCGCGTCTACGTGTCCGCGAGTGCGCGAAAAGATGGTGTTTATGAGGTAAGTGCTCTAATTATAGACCGTGAACTTGCGCTCGACCGTCCCCTCTGAAGATTGTACGTGCACCTCTGCTTTTGGCTTTTATTATTATTTTTTTTTTCCCCTTTTCTCGTCCTCTTGCAGCGCGCGTGCTTCGAGTTCCTTTTAGCGCTTGATTATTAATACGGAGACGATAATTGTGGCGTTTCTCAAAGGCTCCCTTATTTTTACTCGAAGAACTGCGACGCGGCTTTTGTTCCTATATAGGCTCGCGTGGTTCTTGACACTTTTTTTCATTTGTTGCACAAGCTGGTGTATACGTATTACAGATCGGCGCGTTGTTTTAGAGTTCGTGGAAGAAATTATCGATCACATATGTATACGGACTTGGAAATTACGCGTAGGAGGGAGCTTTCCGTCCGATATTACGTTGATTGGCACGCGAAGCTCTTAACTTACTTCTTTTCTTTTCAAGATTATTTTGGAATGCCCGTTACTACACTCGCAAGCGAATACATATACCTTTCTTTTTGTAAGTACAATTTTTTTATTTGCGCTCAGTTTCGCTGAGTAATTGATGGTGTTACGCTTGATGTCGTCGCGAAATTATGCAATTCTTGGGCTTAAAAGAGGCTCGAGTTTTTCAACGATTAATTATTTTTTCGGCGGACAAAAGTATATTCGGTATGACACACTGTGCCAAATCTCGAACGGTTCAGAATTGACGTTACGAGAATAATAATTAGTGAACACGTCGGGGCATCGTCATTGTATTCGGTCTCGGTATAAGTGTAACGTAATGCATTTAAATTTGGGCACCATATTTTTTCAATGCCTTTCTGTGTCAAATTGTGTCAGGTGACTAATAACGTAACTCAAACATGATTTATTAAAATTTTTAAAACTCGAATATACTCGAATAAACTTAATTCAATTCGTTTCAATTATTCACACTTCATTGTTCTATAAAAAAAAAAATTAACTGATATCAGAAATTTACTTTCAAATTAAATTGAACAACGAAGATATGATCCCTTAACTCCTGAACTGCAGTTTGTAAAATTAAACAAACGAGAGAAAAGAAAGGGGACGAGAATCCATTCCCATATCGATTTCGCCAAGTAACCTTCTCGGTACACATTAGCAGAGCAATACCGGATATACCCACACACACACACACACACACACACACACACGATCGATCGATATTTTGCCAAGTTTCGTGCGCGAGTATAGGGTAGAAGTGTATACGTGCCAGGTAGGATTTACCTGTTTGCGAAATTCCCGCATACTTCGGCGCAGCCGCGAGTCGCCGGTGGCGTAGCGACGCAGCGTCGATGGCATGATTCTACCTATCTTGTTCTTATTTGCACAAAAAACGTAGGATCAGTTATGCCGACTGTCGATTCCTTCTCACCCTCTCTTTAAACGGTTTAGAGCCAAGTTTGAGCTTTGCTGGGGTTCGAATGGTAAGCGTCTACTTTATATAGTAAGAAAGAACGGTATTTGATAATGTAAAAGTTGCGTGGAGAATTTCAATTGTAACAGAGATGTTTCATTGTTGTGAAATCGAGAAAATTGAGATAATAACGTTACGAAGAATGAAATTATTCATTAGAGGCGCATTTTCTGGTTTAGTATGGAACGTAAACGCGGATCGTTTATGTATATTACATAGTGGAATATGCTCATTTCTCTTAATTACGGCTCATAATAGGTTACTTCAATTATATAGCTATTACAGGTGTTCGACCGATTATAAGTCGTCGTTCTATTTACATCGTTATAAGCATACTCGTAAAAAGTGTGCAGCTTTTACATCACGAGAATATTCAATTGTTTCGCGATATTATTCAATAAGAAAATTGAAATATGGAGTATTAGAAAAAAATGCCAAATTATTTTTGTTTATATTACCAAACTTTGCATTTCGATTGTTTACCGTTTCGTTGTGCATTTAATAAATTTCTTATCGTTAAGAAACGACACTTTGCCGAATGCTCATTCTTGGATTTTACCCTGCGTTTAAATTTCAATTGAAGACTTTATGAATTCTAAAAAAAAACATACAATGCCTAATCGTTACCTCTTGCATAAAATCTAAATACCCATTATTAAGGGATACACTAAAGGAAAGTAACGATTCTCGTAAATCCCCGTTTTCCATGAATATTCAAGAACAATCACTTGATCTTTCTCAACTAGCGGCCTATACACACACACACACATTTCCCGACTAATCGTCATCCCCGGAGAGTGCAATCCCGAAATTCCAAGTGTCTCGCGCGCGCAATTTAGCACTTGGGTACCAGCTGACCCAACAAAACTTCACTCTAAACCGGAGAAAGAGAATATCTTGCGATACACACGTGCAGGTATAATAAAGAGAGCCGGATGAGATTTCCGTGGCCATCGTCTTGCAGTGGCGCAGGTATAGACGCACAGGTAGTGCGGTCAGAGACGTTTAGCCTACTGGCCTCCTTTCCACCTCGCGTTTGTTACGCTGCGCGCGCCCGCGTGTCTAGAGCGCACGTGTGCGCATGCAGGGGGAGAGAAAGAGCTGGGACGCGCGTGGGCCGCCGATTTGTCGATCGCCTACGTCCGTCGTGCCGCAGAGGTCGGATATCAATTGCTTTTTACCTTTTTCTTCCTCTCTCTCTCTCTCTCTCTCTCTTTTTCGCGGGCAGATCCGCGCGCACCTGTTAAATCGATCCCCTTCGTGCCAGCCGAGCTAAGCGATGTTGACGACGTCCGCGGGCCGCCGGGAGCTTCGATCATGCCGGTTTGTTTTTTTGCGAATGGAAGGGCGCGTGAGCTCGTTGCCGTAACTTAATAGACACATGTCGATTTTCTACCGGCGCGGAAGGATTTCTTGGGTTTTGTGCTTTTTCATTTCTCGATGGTTCGCAATCGAATTTTTTTCCTATTTTCTTCTTTGCCGATGGCGAACTGTATACGTTGTAAATAAAGAGTGTTTATTGATATATGTCGGTATAATGGAAAATGCACGATGTGTTCGCGAATACCCAGTTTAGACCTGCATTACAACAACTGATTATTTAGGAATTGATGCATAATGGTATAATCTATTTTTACAGTATGACTATCGATGACGCGATGGTTAATAATGACGTTAACTTCGATATTTATTACCATACTTTAAGCAAGCGTCATAATAATTAAAATAATTTAGTCTCGTTCGCTAATGAAGTTATAAAAAAAGGTTTTTTATTTTTACTGTTTCGTTTATATTTTTTTTATCCTTCCGTAACTTAGCCTGATACTGATCTTGACCATTGAAGCGAATTAACCAATTAACGCAGTTGTACCACTCGACAGACAGTTCATTAGGTCCTTCAATTGCATAAAAATGTCAAGTTCTTTTGAAAAAATACAATTGTAATGAATCATACAATCATGTTAAATGTTGTAAAGTGTAAAAGTACCAAATTTTTATTATAGAAGGCCCTATAAGAAAATGTGTTCATTCTATAAATTTCTTTTATTTTTTTATATCCCCAATACCCAACAGGTTCGTTTCGATTTTTTTTTAACTTAACTATCAACCGTCAAGACTACTAAAGGTAAGGTATAGTTCACAGTTCACAGTAAAAAAAGCACTTTCTTCAATATTATAACACAAATATCAAATATACACCCGCACGCATTAGTAGTGCGCCAATATAATCAACATCGTCGCTGACTTTTCAAGCGCACTCCCGAATGCACTTTCTGAATAAAACATATATCCCGGTATAATCGAAGAAATCGATCGAACGTAACTCGGCGCATAAAACACTTTGCTGCGCACAGTGAAATGAAGAAGAAGTAGAAGAGAAGAAAGTTTCTTTGGCTGCAGGAGAACAGGCGGCCAATGCAGCGCGACATCGTGGCGCGAGACTCACTTCGCCGTATATACGAATAATATAAAAGTATACTCGGGAGGGGGGGACGAAAAAGAAAAAAAAAAAGTTGCAGAGATCCTCGAAAGTTGCGCAAGTTCTCCGAAACGCGCGAAATTGATTTCTTGCCCGTGTGTGTGTGTGTGTGTGTAAGTAATAAGTGTACAAGTCGTGAGTTTTTTTTTGTTGGCGTGACGCGCACCGCAAATTTGGTCCTGTCACATTATGCGAGAGTGAGTTGTTTATCGGCGGACGCTTTAGCCTCTTCAACCCCAAGAATATGAAAAATTCTACAGACTTTTTCGTTCCGCGGCGTATCGAAAAATTACTCCCGAGTGAGCTGGCGTTAGCAAAATCGTCCAGAAGTGCACGAAGCAATATTGAAGGTTTTTAAGGAGTATATACGTGGCTCGCGGAGGCAGAAAATTGTGATATTTTCGCGGCAGCACTTGCGTCAGCTGCTCGAGTGTTATACCTATATATGTACATACGCCGTGTTCAATTGAATAAGCGGACGATCGCGAAATTGACGTGTTTCTAAAGCGTTGGCGGAGATATATGGGAGGAGGGATTTTCGCGCGGGGGACATATCGGGTTTCATTAAAGCGACTAAGCCGCCGCTCGCGATAAGCCTATGGCCCAGAAAGTGAGCTTTCAACAACGTTTAGACCAGTCGGTGCGCACAACGATTCTCCGAAGTCTTTAATTGCTATTTCTTTCGATTCGACTTGATCTCGTTGCTCTCCGCTTGTATATTATATCGCATAAGGAGCCAGACGGCGTGGCTCTATTGCCGCTATTGCGCTCAAGCTTTATACACACACGCGATTCTTATAAGTCTTATGTACATGTATAAAAGAACGTTGCTTCGAATGGCTCTTTTGTATATATATATATATATATATATAATGTGAGCGCCGTGAAAGAAACTTTGTTGCAGTTTCTTTTGTGAGTGTATATAGTCGTTGAGCTGCTGATTGAGATCGTACGACGATCCCTTTTTACGACGCTCTTTATAAATGCAGAGGAATTGTGTATCAAAAAGTTCGATTCGGCGAATCGCGTTATTATACGTTTCATTCGCTTTATTATTGATCATTTAGAATCGTGAGAAACGCAATTTAGTGACTAATAGAAGCGGGAAACGACGAATGCGTTCTCCGCGCGTATTACATAAACATTACATTAAAAAAAAAAAAAAAAAAAAAAAAAACAGAACAAGCCAAACTGCACCGAATTCACGTAATACATACCAATCACCATCAACATGCAGTGGCACAGCTCGAATTACGAAAAAAAAAAAAAACAACAGAGAGAAAATACCATTAAACTACAGGAAACTACATAAGGCGAAAAGTGTGCGAAGCTGCAATTTATAAGAATCCTTCGATATATATACATAACGGCGATCGGTGTCGGTAGTCGATTAAAAGTAGCAAAGAGGCAAAGAGAGAGAGAGAGAGAGAGAGAGAGAGAGAGAGAGAGAGAGAGAGAGAGAAGGCGAAGAGGCGCAAGCGCAAGCAACCGAGTTAAGGTGTTACGTAAAAGGCCATTATACACATCATGCGATATATATATAGTCGATCGAAGCCAGGCGAGTGTGTGTAGCTGTGTGTGTATGTGTGTGTGTGTGTGATCAGGTCGCGAAAGAAGTGAGAGAGAAAAAAGCGCTGGAGAGAGAGAGAGAGAGAGAGATGTGCGCGTCGTTGATGCAAGCCTTCGCCTCTCTCTCTCTCTCTCAAGCGTAAAAGTGAGGGGGCAGATCTTATATACACTTATAAGAGAAACATTAGTATATACTATAAATAAATGTGTGTGTGTGTGTGTGCGTGTGCGTGTGTGTGTAGATAAGTTGCGTACAAGTGAATGTGCATAATATAATAATGTGAGGTTGCAAGCAAACAATAAACGACAAAGCAAATTTACCTTCTAGCAGAATATTTCAGGTTTATATTGCCCCATTAAGTCCAAGCTCTCCTCCTGGAGAACAAAAACAAAAGACGTGTGCGTGAGACAAAAAGAAACTTGTATGATGGGGGGAGAGGGGAGGGGGGGGGGAGACAATGAGAATTTTACTGTTATTCTATATATTATAAGTATCTACGGTACAAGTTGGTGAGGAGGTATACTATAATAGCGGCGGCGCGGACGAGACGCGAATCGACACTCGCGAATAGATCGCGCCGATCGATCCGTCTCGTGTCGATCGTATGGCATTGCGCGTGTATACGCAGGCGCGACGTCCTCGGTGTCTGGAGTCATATGGGAGAGGCAAAGAATGAGAGATTTACTGTATAATGCGTTGGTTAAATTGACTGAGTTTCGGTTCTGCAGATTGCGCGTAAATGATTATAGTATAGGATTGAAAGTTTGGGGGGTTTTTTTTTCGTTGCGAAGGCATAGTTCTGATTTTACCCTGTAAAGGATGAAAATTCGACTTTTGGGCCGCGCGAGAAAACCTTTATTTACTGCTTATTGTACTGTTTTACCGACCGTACGGTTTTTTCTTCGCAATTCGATTTGTTTATGGATTTATATACATATAGATATAATTAATTTCAGTAATGAAGTTTTGCACTGCCTATTTGACAAATTAGAATATTAAATCGATATTCAGAGTTTAGAATTTGAATCATTGAACGTGTAATAGTTTATTGCACATAATGAATATTTATTTGTTATGATGATGGCTTAAACGTAATTATATAAACGACTTGTTTGCGGGTGTTTTACAGTTAAGTAAATATGTAGTACGTTGGGTAATAATTAATTGTACTTAAAACGCGTTGAATTAATAATTATCTCAATTAAACGAATGAATAAGTTTAATTGATAATTATTATGTTGAACATTGATGATATATTTTAATTCGCATAATTAAAAGCTTGGTGCTCTGTCGTGTAATGTAAAGAGTTATTTTCTTTAAAATTAAAGATTTTCCATATGAAAAATGACAGCAGCTATTTTTCTTTTTACTATTTTATATAACAATTTTTAAATATAGATAATAAAGAAGTATATATAATTCTACTCGAAAGGTAGTTAACTTTTTTAATTTTGTAATCATTGCATCAATTTGTAGTTCCATTATCATGAAGAATTTAATGTTATTAAGAACATTTTGAAGAAAAAAGCACTTCCACTTTATAGGTATAGCTTATTAAACATTCAAGATTGTATACAATACGTTGCACAATACTCCATTAACGATTTTTCATTTTGTAATGTAAGACCTAGTTAAATTATAACAAAAACAACGAATAGAAGAGTGCCTACAAAATGAGATAAGAAATATATATATATATTCTTAGATTTTTAGAATATAAAATATATTAAATTTTTTTTACGCTTTAAAAAAAAAATAAAATGCAGAATTTTGTTGCTTTCTCCTCTTGTTCCAAATTCGTCACTTGACTTTGATTTCGGGCCATTGCGAAATCCTTTCGATAAAATTCAAGATAACTTTGTCATTTTATCCACTGCACAAAAAGCGCGAGCATCACTTTATCATCCAACAATATCGAGCTCTCAACTCAACAAATAACTCGCATTGATCAGAAAGGCGCGCGTATACACATTTCTCCATTAAAAAGCACGTCTAAAGCTCGCGCGCACGCGCGCAACAATCCCGAGAATTGAATGTTCATTACACGACGCGTCGTCTTTCCTATTACGTCGATGTGAAATTACATAAAGAAAATGGGAGATGAAACGAGACGAAGTCTCTTTGCGCTGTGCACTCGAGGCACATGGGTATAAAGTCAAGTGAGCAAAAGAGTGAGAGAGAGAGAGAGAGAGAAAGGAAGATTCGAGTTGAAGTAAATGCAAAAGAGAGACGGAGGATGTAACATCAGGGCCGGAGAATCGCGTTACGAGAGCGAAAGAGAGACAGAGAGAGAGAGAGAATCGTCGCCTGAGCTAAGAGACTCACGGTGCACCGGTTTATTACGTAAAGGCGCTTATTGTAAACAGAACAATCTGTACGAGCGCCTCTCTCTCTCTCTCTCTCTCTCTCTCTCTCTTTCTCGGTTAAGCGAACGGAATTGCGCCAATAATTTATCTCTCTCTCTTTCTCCCTCTCTCGGATGCCACTAAATGAGATCTTTCATGCGATCCTTACGTGTATATATACACAGCCTCCCATTGCCCAGACCTTTTCCTATCATCCTACTTATTATAAGTGCTACTTGTCATGTAGATTGTGAAACTCGTCTCTCTCTCTCTCTCTCTTCGCGCGTCCGTGTAAGTCACTTTACTCCCGAGAGTTCGCCTATCATGTCATTTCGCTCGGCAGCAGATACATTTTCTTACACTGCACGAGTCGCGTCTGGTACATATATATATGGACATTATTTTATATTGGCGATTGCGCAAACGGTGTATATATATATACGCGACTGATGCATGCGCTGCTCGCGGACTTTTCAATTTTCAGTCGCATATTGGGAACAACACATTGTATTGCTCAATTATTGTCGATCGAGGCTCTTTCGTTTATCGCGGGGAACGATCTCATAGACGCCGATTGATATTATAAGAAGTATATTGCTGCGGTTCTTGCAAATCTTCCCAGACTATTCCGTTGAGCTCGATCTTCCTTGGCCTACAAGTGGATTATTGCCTTTTTCATCCTGCAGCGTTGCACTGATTTTATTTTATACTTTTAATACGATTTAGAAAATAGCGTGCTATTTGAGAAAGAAAATTTACAGTTAGCTACTGATTTTGCAACAGATTCAAATATGTCTTATAAATGCAAATATTACATTTAAAGTGAATTTAGCTTTTTGTGTATCTTAAATATTCCTAACACGTAACGGGAAAGTAAAAAAGAAACGTGTGATTAGCAGAAAAATCTCAGTTTCGAGGTTTGAAAAAATAATCACCGAGTTTGCTTCTATTATAACTATTATCTACTTAAAGTGACACACTTTTGCTATATTTTGCCCAACTTGTTTCTAGTTATTTCAGGTTCTAATTTTCTTTGTCTTGACTGTTAGCGCTCGGAAATTGAATGTTTTTACTAGAATTATAAAAGGTATTATTATCATCACCATCTTAAACAGAAAAAAATACTGTGCTTTAGTCAGGTTAAAAGCATACTCGGCTTTTCTAAATATTTGACTATTTCAATTAGTTAATTCAATTGGAATTCTAAATTATACTATATTTACCTAATTTAAACTTCATAATTAAACTTAATGATAACAACGACTAATTATTGTTTTCAAAATATGCAAAGTATGTAAAAGAACGCGACTCTCGAAACATTTATTTAGCCTTGGTTTCCCTTTAAAATTATATCTCATGCTCAGTCTAGCAAACTTACGATCTCCCCCATTTTATCGACTTCTCGACAAATATTCTTCCCGATGATTTCTAAATTACAACGAATAAAGTTTACGGCGCTATTAATAACGAGGGGGGAAGAGAACGCGTAAATTATTCTAAAAAAGCAGCTATTTATCCGTCGACGTTACCGTATACGTTATGCTTAAAAGAAGCTGATGACCGGCCGTCAGTGTCATAAAATGTTAGACGTTTATATAAGCCCCCGCGGTACGACTAGCAACCCTAACTACAATACCGATATTTTGTATAACGCCGCCACTGTAAAAATGCCACACCATGAGCGTTTTATTTATTTTTGATATAAGCACGTACGATCGCATCGGATTCCCCTCATTTGTTTCTGCACGATTATCAAGTCGCGCACGCGGGCGCCGAGCAAACATCGAGGCACGCGAAAATTCAAAGGAGCCATCGCGATTTGCATATACGCTTCTTCGATACGCACTGCGACGAGTCACGCACATCCTCTGTAATGAGAGAGTCGCTATTTTTCAGCCAAGACACACACAAAGTGAATCGCGGGAATGGTATCCCACGGGCGCTTCGAGCACAAGAAAGAAATGTATAATGCGAAGGAGGAATGAAAAGACGGTAATCGGAAAATTATGGCTGTGCAGTGTGCGCCTATCCGGCGTGCCGAGTTCGGCTGTTACTACTTGCGAACTACTTACTAACGATCCTTCGCGTATACCTATATATGCCATCAGGGGAGGAGGACGCGAGAAAGAAGCACACGATAAAGATAAATCGAAGAGAATCGACGGAGTTTAATCGTGTGTTCCTTTGCAAATACGGAAAGTATCGCCTCGGGTTCTGAGTGTGTATCTGCAGTATAATGAAACGGGAGACGGGTAAAAGATGGTCGGAGCGGAAGGAAGAGGAATGAGCGAGCGACAAGTGCGCCAAGCTGGACGAGAAATAGTCTTCTAAATTGTCTGTCTATCGTCTGTCGATGCAGCATTTAATTGAAGATGTTGTTTTCTTTTTCTTTTCTTTTTTTTTTTTTTTTTGTAATGAATCGATTGTTAATTTTTGGCATATATGTAAGATGCGAGCGGCGTGTTTTGAATAAATCCGATCGAATGCTCGGAGAATCGACACATAAGATTATGAAGATAAAAATTATATATGTGCTTCTTGCGTGTATCTTAGAAATATAGAAAATTTCTACAAGTTTCATTGCGATTTACTTTATGGTAAATAAATAATTCGGCGTGTTTCTAATCGAGCGAATAAAAACGTCTGTATACGCTCGCGCGCGAATTTCATTCTCAATCTTTTCGCGTGTAAAATCGCTATGTTTTTATCGACGATTCTAAGCCTCCCGCGATCCTACGTGGTTTATAATTACATACATGTAAAATGGAGATTTATATCTTTTTATCCGAGTTTATATTTAATGCTACTACGAGCTAACGTTTTACGACCGAGATATAAATTATAATAATTCGAGCTCACGCAATACGTATATATAAGCGTTGGAGCATTTAATATATTTTATAATAATGTTAACGCGAAAATAGGCGTTTTCTTTTTAATTTATATAGAAATTCTCGAGTGAAACGTGTTAAGCGGATTTTTTTTTCTCTTGCTCGAGATTAAAGTACTTTGAAGCACGGGGAATGATATTTTAAGGCTAATATATGATTAAAAATGAAAGTGTACTTGTCTTTATCTATCAAATGGATGCTTATAAGGATACGTCCGAACTGAAGTTTTTATTGATTTTCAAAGCAAACTTCATGTTCATATTTGAAAGCTATACTGTTATTTATGTAACTTTGAGCAACTGGTATTACTGAAATATATATACACACTCCATGCTTACAATTAATTAGCCTTTAACAGAGTCTATATCAATTAAAAGGTGTATATTTAATCTTGTTTCACCATAAATGTCGTAAGGTTAAATTGAAAAGTTGAAGGGCACTGCACATATTCTTTCAACACAGTCTCCAACATAACCGATAATTTTTAATTACCTAAATAACGTGTAGAAAAGTGTAAATGTCAGTTATTGAACGCGCACAAAATACGTTTCGTATCAACACAATACTTAAACATTTATAAATGCCATATAAATGACTGCAGTACTATCAAAGCGCGACTCGAATGCCTATTTAAATTCTGCTTAATGCGCTCGAGAATAAATCCATTTGTCTCTGAAATCCGTGACTAACACTATAGCCGCAATAAAGCCAGTAAAGAAGAGGCGCGCAATTACGCTAGGTGATTAAATCATAATAAAATGTCTAATAAGAAGCCGCGCGTATGTACCATCTAATGCCGGCGCGCATTCCGCTTTGTTCGGCTAAACCGCCGCGCGCATTACTTACATTATCCTCAATTTGTACTCGGCATCGGTGAACTGTACACACACACGCGCGCACGCACACGTACACGAAGCAGCTAATTCGCGCGCTGAGCGCATAAAACCTTCCGGCGCTTCTCGAGTGCATCCAGCGGCAGCAGCAACATCGGCAAGGGGCATAAAAAGAGCGCGTACGCGTCGCGAGGGGCTTTGTTGCAGTGCGCCTGGCAGACATTCCATATTTATCACAATGAAATTCGCAAAGTTCTCACGTTCTCTCTAAACGAGGCTAGTTCAATTAGCGATATACCTATATATATATATATATATATATATATCCCTGCGCTCACATGCAATAGCCGCCGCGGCTGCTGCTGCTCCAAGCTGTACAGAATCCAATCAAACTGGTCTCCGTATAGGTATATTTGCGCAACGATATCAGCGCCCGAAAATTCCTCGAGCAGCAGCCCAAAGCGTGTGTTGCGGCAAGAAGCAGTCGGTCGGACTCGGGGTACATTATGTATGTGTCGCTGAGTTTGTACGGAAAAATCTCGCCCGCTCGCGCTCGCGCCAAACGTATACCGACACGCTCCGCGGCTTCTAAATTCTCTACACACACACGAGAAGAGAGAGAAAGAGAGAGAGAGAGAGAGAGGGGGGGGTGAGAGGTGGAGAAGAAAAAAAGGTAGGTCGCGCACGACTGCACGCCGTCATATAGGATTGCGCGAGAAAGCGACTCCGTGTGCGTGTAGATTCGCGCTAATGTAAGTGTGTAGCCGAATATATACGCGCGATCGAAGACGTATTACGTAGAGAACGGAGAGGAAGTGCGCGCATGATAAGACCGATAGTATAGAGCGATGTATCCGCGGAGCGCGAGAGGATGTAGAGCGAGCTGTATAGGGAGCTGCACTGCCGGCCGTTGTACACGCACGTGTCTGCGCTACCGCTGCTACCGCTGCTGATGCTGCTGCCAGCTGAACTAATTAGGATTTGGGTGCAAGCGCGCGAGTGGCTGTGCAATGCATTATTGCGTCCGGATCGACTGAGACGGCCGTTTCCGATTTCAGTCTCGGCTTCGCTTCTTTCTTCTTCTTTCCTTTTTCTTTTTTTTTTTTTTTTTCTTTTCGTTTTAGTTTCGTTCCGCTAGCGTCAGCTAATTAGTCGATGGCTATGGCTCAATCGCTCGTGTTGCCATTTCGAGAAGAAGGATTGGATGGAGAGATGGTTCTCTGATGAATGCGTTTTTCCGCGTCTTTTGGTAATGATTGTATTCCAGGGATTCTGTTGTTCCGTTTCGAAATTATACTATATTTTTATGATTTTTTTTAAAGTATATGTTACGCGCAAGTTTATACGTGAGGCGTTTCACCTCAACTGTCTAAGCGCGTCGCGCGAGCGTGGAATCGTGCTGTTTTCAGCTCGTGTTTAAAGGGTTAAGATGCACCTAAAAATATGATGATTAGGTGATTTCGATGTATTTTTGTCTCAGTTTTCCGATGGTGTTATCGACTTTCCAAAATTTGCTTAATTTGACCTTGAAAAAACATAAAACGTGCTATATCTCAAAAACTTCATTTTTAATATTTTCTTTTGATCTACTGGATCGAAAGAGGAGGAAATTTTACACAGATTTAGCCATTTTCCAGAACGGCATTTTTTGACTTTTTACGAGATATTATTCAGCAAACACAAGGCGGTCGGCCAGCTGCGACTATAGATGCGGGGTGCGACCTGAGCTGCTTGACTTACCATCATTACATTTTGTACTTCTAAGCTTTTAAATATTCAAGTCTTTTTAACAATTTTCGTCTTTTTAAATTTAAAAAATAAATCATACTCAGATGCCAAAGATGTTTTTTTTAAGTTTCAGAATGTTATCATCTATTGGAATAAAAGCATAGTATTTCAAAGTACCTAATCTAGCTTTTAATTCCAAAGAATTCTTTTCATAAACTGTAGAAAATTTTTGTATATAAGATGTAAGCTAGCACTACGGGCTTCTCTTTTTAAATTTGCACCTATGCCATCGCATCCACTTTGCCATGTGCAGTGGGAAAAAAATGCCTTTCAGTTTTTATTTTAAAATTTTTTTCGTGAAAAATAAGATTTTGAAAATTACTCTTATTTTTAAAATGTTGTGCTGTTTCATCAGTTATATAATAAATTTTTTTTTACATTTATATATCGAAATAGTATCATGATTTGCTGAATTTTTAACAACAAAAGCGTAGTTTACGACAAAATCAAAACAAATTACTATCCCTCCCTCCATCAACAAAAGCGTAGTTCTCGAAAAAATAAAAAAACGCCTTTCTGAATGACTATACCTACGTAAAATTTCCTCCTCTTTCGATCTAACAGATCGAAAAAATATTAAAAATGTAGTTTTTGAGATATAGCACGTTTTATGTTTTTTCAAGATCAAATTAAGCAAATTTTGGAATCATTTTTTTAGGGCATCTTAACCCTTTAAACACGAGGTGAAAACATCACGATTCCGCGCTCGCGCGACGTACTTGCATAGTTGACGTGAAACGCTTCATGAGTGGCTTGGAAATAACATGTAAGTATATGCTAAATGAATTGTAAACGAAGTAA
This sequence comes from Megastigmus dorsalis, assembly GCA_900490025.1. NCBI lineage: Eukaryota > Metazoa > Arthropoda > Insecta > Hymenoptera > Megastigmidae > Megastigmus > Megastigmus dorsalis. The sequence goes on from UELU01144364.1 coordinate 22,966, forward strand.
GGGGATTTTATTCGATCAAAACGATAGTTCTCCGATTGACATAAGTATAGCTTGATTAAATTTGTATCTCCGATTGAAATTTCGAGCTATACGCAAAGATTTGAGCAATACTTTTCCAGCACGTGTTTAAAAAGATCAAATAAGCTTTCCAAATCAAATAACAGAACGCGAAGGTAGAAAACAATTACGCGATCGTTACGGCGTCGCGCGGCAGCGAGATAATATTCTTAAGGAGTTTTCCGTAATTGGGACATTTGCCTTATAGGCTTATACCGTGTGTGTGTATATATATATATAACATGCACGCGAGGACGAATCGAGCGCCGTATGAAACTGGATGATGGCGAAAGGAGCGATCTTGTGAAAAGCGGCGGCACTTTTTTCCTCTTTCTCTCTCTCCACTTTACCTTCTTTCGCATCGCTCTCGAGCATACATAGCCTCGAGCTGGTGTGCATTAACCGCGGGGGAATATATATATAGAGGTGTATGTACATACATGTGTACAGGTTTGAGCCTCTCTGTGTCGTAATTATTGATCTCTTTTTTTCTCTCTCTGTCTCTCTCTTTCTCTCTTTTCGTATGCTGCGTCCGAGCGACGGCGGCATCACTGCGTAAACTCGGCGCGAACGCGTACATATATTTGGTGTTGCGCGAGCTTTCGATGGTCTGACGCACTTAAATATTTGCTCGGCTCGCGCACGTGTGCCTATGTAAATTGAGCTTTTTTTTTTTCAGTCTTGTGAAATGTCGGTTTTGGGGTAAATACGGCTAGTGAAAATGGATGCGATTAATCGTGGATTGTTGAGAGATTGACTTTTTGGACTAAACATTATTATTTGCCTTTGCATATAACAATGCGAAAGAAGTATTATACATTCGAAAACAATTATAGATTGAATCAGTCATTTGTAAGTAAATTTATTGTAATAAAATGATTTCTTAATTCTTATTGATTTTTTGGGTTTTCTTCGCTCCAATTGACTGAACTTATAATCCTTTAGTATGAATTTATAATCATATAGGCTATATTGGGATGTGAATAGTCCAGTTACATCTAATTTGCCGGTTTACATTATCAAAATTTACGTTTGTTTCAATTAATTGTGCAATAGTATGATAGAGTAGGTTAATTTTGTACTTTTTAAAATATTGATGAAGGCTTTCGTTCGGAAAAGGTATGCAGTTTATACTCATCTTTCAAGTATATTATATCTACTACATCTATTACGATATTAACATTCATCAGCTCTTTTTCATTTATTCCTAAATTTAAATTTTATATTACTGATTAGAATGTAAATAGATATTAAGCCTTTATATATAATGATTTAAATACGATACCTACTATATTATATTTTTCAATGTTTTTTCCAGATTTTAAAGAAGAGCGAGAAACACAAGATTCTTTTTAAAAAAGTTTACAAATAAAAAGTGATTTTATAATTATCTTGAAATACTTAATAAATATGAGAGATGTATGTGATTACTAATGATGACTACGAATCGTTATACAAACCAAAGCTCTAAGATTATTTTGCAAAAAATGTATAGTAAATGAGCAAGAAAAAAATGGTTTTAGTAAAGGCATATTTGCTAAACTCTAAGCGATCAAGTGCTCGATGATACCAAAAATTAGTTCTAATAAGTATTAAATTTAAAAATATAATGTGTAAAAATAAAAATTGGCAATAAGCTTTCTATGCGTTATGAAAAAATAAAAAATGAATCATGTAAAAATAATACGGTTGAATAACACGAGAGCATGCACATTATGTAAGCAAATGATAGAAATAAATTTTTCTTGTTGAAAATTACCTGAGAATTGGTACAAATTAACCTAAATATATAATCGCTATAAAAAATTGCACGCCGATAAGTATAAACATGCGATTGCGAAAAAAAAAATATATAGTCCAACGACGATATCGCGATAAACGTTGGCTTTATTAATCCTCCTCAAACAGTAGTAATATGCATTTAAACTGGCGCGCATTTACCGCCTCGGCAATATTACAAAACCGATCTGAAACACAAGTCGAGCGGCTCGAAGCAGCAAACGGAAAAATGGACGGGTGCCTCTTTCTTTCCCATCGCTGTTCTTCTCTCCTCGCTACATCGACTAACCGCTATGAATGTAATTTCAAAATAGCGCCTATAAAGATCCTCGCGGAGGCCACGGCGGCGGCGCAGCTCAGCACCGAGCACGAAAAAAAAAAGAAGGAGAGCAAGAGATCGCAACGAGACAACTGAATTATGCTCAATTTTTTTGTTGACTGCTCGCGCACACAGTGTGTACCTATATATCGATGAGAGATGGAGAAAAAGCGAAGTTATAGCTTCTGCAAGGATATATACGTTTCTCGCTCCGCGTTGCAGTAAACAATAGGTCGGCGATAACGACTCTTGAGAGAAAAAAAGAAGACGAAGACGAAAGACGAAGACGAAGAAGAAGAAGGGAAGCTTGGCTCGAATAGCGATGGGCAATTAATGAAACAAAAGGATCTCGCGCGACGATTGCGCACAGGCCACTGTATATATATATATATATATAGATATTTAGATCGTTGGATGACGAGGTGTTCTCGTTCCTAGAAACGATCGCTACCGATAACAGAAAACATGCCAACGGACACCTCTCCTTGCCAAAGGGAAAATTGAAACTCGGATACTAGCGAGCTCGGCCGCATCGATTTCTCCGGCGACGAGCGCTCCAACGACATGTAGCATTCGAGTCCTGTATATATATATATAAGGCCAAGTCGCTGCAGTATGCATATACGGAACGAACTGTATAAAATCGGACACGCGTACATATATATATGCGTATCCACCGCGAGAGATGGTCGATTCCAATCAGAGAGAGAGAGAGAGAGACAGACAGAGAGCGAGAGGGAGAGAGAAAGAGAGAAGGGATATGGGAAAAAGATTTAAATGAGTTTTCCAGGGAAATTCACGACACCCGCGTGAATGTACTCGAGGGATTGGCGAGAGTGCCGTATATACTCTGCTGCTGCTGCTGCTGCTGTTGTCTCGACGGGCCACGTCTGCTACGTCTTTCCCGAGCAGCAGCAGCAGCTCTATAAAGGCCCACTAAACGACATTTTTCCAGATTCTCCTTTGCCGCCACGAGTGCTGCTGGTGCTGGTGCTGCTCTGTGCTCTTTTGTGTCGCGGTAATCTCGACCGGGAATCTATTGCTTTTTCACACCGATTTAAAATCCGGTGCTTCTTTTCCAGTTCTTCGGCCGCGTTCTAATGGATTCATCCGTTGCTTTTTGAGCGATCGGCTGTTTTATCCCTTTTCTATTGTTGCGCGAGCGCATTTTCCTCTGGATTTCAAGCATTTGTTACTGTATCGAAATGGTGATTATAACGAAATTAGGGCCGTTGAATGTTTGGTGGAAAAAAGAAATCTTGTACAGGAGCGTTTGATTGTATCGTTGATTGATTTGATTGCATTGATTGCATCATGAAGTTCGATGGGAGTTGAAGTGGTATTGGCTATAATAAAAGAGTATCAAGAGTTATAAGATTATTAAGAATTTGTTTTGTGCAGCGTCTTGTGCATAATCGTAATTATCAATTTTCGTACGAATTTCGTCAACGATTATTCAGAGTAAAAGTGCCACTTTATAGACAAGATCGTAAAGCGCTGCAGAAGAAAAGCGTATAGTAGACGGAAAAAACAAACGGTAATAAAAATATTCTCCTGGGAGCAGAAATAGGTTAATGTAGAAAATTTGTCTCGCAAATGAGATTCGCCATAAAACTCAATTTTCTATTCAAGTTTCTTTCTCGTTTCAATTCACCTGCGTAAAGCTTGTTAAATGAGTCGCACGATATTACTGGCTCGCAACACTTCTCATGATTAAAGGAAGTGCATTTTTCTTTTTTTTTCTTTCTGTTTTTCTTTTCCACCAGTAGCGAATAGCAATTTTATCCACGGTAAACGATTTTCCATTCAAACGGAAGCTTATAATAGTGGATGAAAAACCGTCAAGGCGAGGCTTTTTTTTTTCCTGCCTCCCCCTCCCCCCGCGCAACATTCACTTCGCTTTCACGAGTGCAGCAGCAACTATATATTCGCAAATCAAAAACAGATGAATCGCTACACGCGGCGGTTCGATTTCAAAAACTGCTGCAATTGCGAGAGTGGAAAAGTAGATCGAATCTCGTCTCAAAGAATATGTATATAACTATATAAAAGCCGTCGATAACCAAAGAATGGAAGAGAAAAAAAAAGGTTGCGCCGCCTCGTGTGCGACAAAAGGTGGCGAAAGGAGGGCGAAAAAAAAGGGATCGCGCCACTCTCGTCTAGGCGCATTATACGTACATATATACCTGGGGCACACTCGAACTCGAGTGCAAAAGAGAGAAAGAGAGAAGTCGAGGATGAGGATCGGGAGAGTCGAGCACTGCACCGGCTGCTCGATAAATCAGGCGGGCCGCGATGATTGGGAGATAAAAGGCGAATAATTTATGAAACGAGCTGCTGCTGCTGCTGCTGCTGCTGCTGCTGCTGCGCACGGCTAAACTCCTCTCTGATGCTCCGCGACGGCAGCGTTGCGCAAGGTGTCTTGGCTTTTTTCTCTCTCTTCCGCCCTTTTTGCCGCTGAATTTCGTTACAAGCCGAGAAAGAGAGAGGGAAAATTCTTATTACCGCGATCGAGAGATGAACCGAGGGGATAAGATGCACTGAAAGCGAGCCGCAATATCGCCTGGATTTCTCTTTGACGACTTCTGGTGTGTGTGTGTGTGTGTGTGTGTGTGTGCATGTGCCGCTGCTGCTGCCGCTGCTCGCTTTTTGACGCGCGCACGATGTGCTCCGAATCGCTCGTCTCGATCTGATAAAATCGTTTTTTCAACTGCACTGGGTTTTTCGCGGAATTATTTCATACGCGGATATTTGAAAGCTACGAGACTTTTTGACTGGCACGCGGTTCGAGTGTATACAGATCCGATGGTACGCTTTGCGATTGGATTGTCGCCGAACTGCGGTTGGGACGCATTTTTTGGCTTTCTGTGCAGGTTATTGTTGCGATTTGATTTGTGTGCGCGGAGAGAAAGTACGCAAACTACTACAAGCGCGCGAGTTGATGGATTTTTAAGTTTTTAACGCGTCGAAAGCCTCGTGTTTAGCATTTTATATTGAGTCGTATAATTCAAAATGTAAAAGGATACCGGAAATTGCAATTTAAACAGCATTAAGATTGGACATGTATCTATAAAGCTGTAATTATTAATGTAAATTGTGTGCCCGTTAACGGCTCGAATTAAAAAAAAACAATCAGCCTTATTAACTTTTTAATGGAAATCGGATAAATGCTTCAAATTATTGACGGTTAATAAAAATGAAAATCGGAATGAAAATAAAAGAAACTGAAAGCGTTAATTAAATAATTATGTCTACGCGTGTACTCAACAATTTGCCAAGCTTAACGTCCTTATTTTACGATTTACATTATCTGTTACTGCTGCAATTCCAATCACATTAAAATTTTACACTTTACGGATTGCGTTATTTTACGATGAAAATTCCACTATCGCCTCCTCTCCCGGAGATACCCAATCAATTCACAATGACGAGTTAAATTATACAAGTTTAATTGTGTTACAAAAGGCGTACCGTTAATTATTCTAAAGAGTTTATTTCATTTAGATAAGCATTTGCTCTTTTTGATGAAGAAAAAAAAAACGGGGCATGATGCATCTTTGTCCTTTGTATTACGGAATGATCAACGTAAATAACAGTTTTCATTTTAGATCTGAGTCGACGCGCGAGCATCGGCTTGAAATTGAAAGGAAGTTGGCGTCTACGTGGAAACGGGGTTACCGACAAGGGAGAAGAAGAAGAAGGCTTGTGTCTTCAGGTCACGAATTTCGATAAAACTTTGGGAAATGTTTTCCGATACCAAATTGAGGAAGAAACTATGAAGCAGTGCATTTCAACGCTGAACCACTGCAAAGCTGATGGTTTATATACGTTTTAAATGCGATTGTTTTATAAAAATTCTTGGTAATGTCAAATAAAATATAACAATGTATTTATATATATATTGATTCCTTGCTAAGTATAATCCATGTGAGCCTGGAGGTAGAGACTTTTCATTCGTTTTAAAAATGCAATTATTATAATGACATGAACAAAATAAAACAAAAAGATTAGTCTATGATAAACAGTTGGCACATACAATTACTTTTCCATCCACCTATACAACATCGTGCCACATAGTAATTATACACTTTTTTCATACGAACACGAGTCACATTAAACTTGCACACATGTACGGTCGCCAATTCGTACACTTTTATATTCACACACACATATATATACATATAGATGCAACTGACGAAATTAAAAGAAAGACAGAAAGAGAGAAAAAGGAACCTTTTCCCCACCGTACACCACAAACATGGACATAAAGCGCGGGGGCGCAATTTCCGTAGCTCGCGTCAAACAAGAAAGAAAAAGAATGAGGAAGCGAGCTGTAACAGAAAATAAAGGGGCATAGAGAAATCAAACGAAACAAGCCCATCAATTAGACGAGGCAATAAGAAGCGAGCGCAACCGAGTCTTTGCGCGTATCTCTATGTGTGCCCGTGTGCGTGTGCGTGTGTGTCGCTGGAAAGTCGGCAATAAAATTTCCCCATCCCTTCGGGTCAGCGACTCAGCTCCTGTAGAACGCGAGCAAAATTTTCAAGGGTTTATCGCGCCTTCGTTAAGGCGCATGTGTGTGTGTGTGTGCGAGTGTGTAGGCGATAGGTCGATAGGCCGAGCGGCAACCCTCGAAAATAAAATGTGTGCCTGTATGTATAATACGACGAGGCGATTGTGTGTGTGTGTGTGTGTGTGTTGTATGTATATATGCGGAGCTGGGAAACCACAGATATCGTTTTACCGGTTAAACCAGATTCGCGCGCGCGCAACTGATTTTTCGCGTTCTACAGTGTCGCGTATAGTTTTCTCCCCCCAGTCTCCCCTCTCAAGAACTGCGTGACATTCGCTGTAAACCGACTCGTTAGGATCACGCAAATATTTGGGTTCGATCGGTTCATTGTCTATTCTATTGCGTGTGTGAATCGACGCTACTGCGATTAATTTGCCGCCGAGTAATCCGTTTCGCCATTGATGTAAACGTTTCTGGGGTCTTCGAGTTTCCGAATGTTTTTTTCTTTCTCATGCACTCGGCAATTGAAATTCGCTGAGTGATTGTGCGGTTACATCTGCTGCTGTTACAGTTAAATGACTAAAAATTGACTTTTTCTCGCGCTAATGAACAGTAAATGAAAGTAAATTAGTACTTTTAAATTGTGATTTATTGCTGTTTCATAGATTTCAGAGTTTTACGTGTAAATTTACAATTAATTAAATTCTCGAACTCTATATTTTCTCTACCGTAAATGTCATAAAATTTATTTACATTATTTATGCTAATTAAAAGTGCGATTCGAGATTATCAAACGTTTAACGAAACACAACTCAAATGAATGGTATATAGAGAGAGGAATAAATACAAATTTTTCTGATTATCCAACACTTATCAAAGCTACATGGAAATGCTTTTTCGTAATTCAAGCAGGTTTACGATCCATTTTATGTATTATTGCGTGGATAACGTTTTATTATAAAATTAAATTTAATAGAGGTTACGAGGCTCAATACATTTTTCTCGATTTGCATTAGTGATGATAATTCTAGTTTTAAGTACAAGTATAAATTAATTTTTTAACACATTCATTAAAACGGCTACGAGGTATAATATACGCGTACGATCGATAAATTTTTTTAAACCAATCTTGAACGCTTCACCTTTGCTCCTTCGTTAAAAATTTATATTCAATAAATTAAAGTTCTTCGATAATACAATACATGATGATTAGAAACTATCCTCAAATCGTATGTAATATTATTTTAAACTTCGAAATTGTGCCGTATCAAGCAGGTTAAATGATCTTTCCACATAAGCTGTATAAAAACCGATCCTTAAACATACTTAGTACGTCCGGTTCTATAAAAAAATGGTCGCGATTGTTTGGTCTGTAAAACAGTACGATTTAGTAAGCAGCGCAAAAAAGGGTATATAGAAAGCGCAAATAAGGCGTAAGAGTATATCAACGAGGCTGTCGTCGGTCGGTCACGGCACGATTCACAGACACCGAGAATTTTTCGTATGTATAGTATAAAATGGCAAACTCCAGCGATTGAGAAGATGCTATGCGCTTATTTCCGATCAGTAAAAAGTGTGGCGGAAGGCAATTTTAACAGACAGTAAAGTAGAAGGATACATATGAGTAATACAGTGCAAGTAGGGCTTACCTTGGGCTGTGGGGACTCGGGTACTGGGCCGATCCTCTCGCTCGAGCTTTCGGATGTCCTGTTCAAAGCCAGTCTACTTGGCGACGAGCCTGCAACATGCGAAATCAACGAGCAAATTATTATACCATTTTATATATTTCTTGTTTTCCTTACGTTACACAGATTCGAATTATATAGAGTATGCGAAACCAAAAATAGAGTATATGCTTTGCAGACGATGAACAATTATATATCAAGCTGAGTCGGTATAAAGTATATAATCGAAATGCAGAGGAAGAGCAAGAGTCGGGTCGACGCAATCAAATTTCGCAAATTGAAATTAATCGCGCAGCGGCGGCGGCGGCGCTCAGCGACAATCGCTATCGGTCAGCACGTTGCGCGAGCGCGACAATATTCACCGGGGAAGGAGGAGGATAAGGCAGGAAAGTGCGACAATCGCGAAACAGCAACGCGACACCCTCCTAAATCAGTCGCGCTAAAGTCCAGCGAAGGCTGTAAACCATCCGCGAGTATCATGACTCTCGTTGTGTACATATATATGCGGAGATAAGACGCATGCGCTCGAGGGTGTTTTGTATATAGTCTCTTGGTATTGTGGAATTGTGCTTTGAGAAATGAAATGTGCAGGGGTATGGTTTTTGAACGTCAAGTTTGCATTAAAGGGATAGGAAAAAAAATTTGTGAATTGTTCTATCGATGTCCATGATGTTGTTTATTTTGTATAACGAAAGAGTTATATGAAATTAATCCATTACTTAATTGATGATTATATATATATACAGAAATGCTGGTTATCGACAACTTTGCACAAGGAATCTCTTTATAAGTGTACTACAAAGTATATTTCACTTATTATTTAACTTTCCCTGGCCAACAAAGTGGTATAAAAATCAACGTAGAATTTTGCCTTTTCATATTTATCATGCGTAAAGAATATTCCAGAGGAAATTTAATGAGCAGCAAAACTTTATAATGTCACTCGTTTGAGACAAAGTTTTAGCTGGGAGCATATAACAAGTATATCGTTATAAACATGCTTCAAGATTACATATTCTCCATAATTTAAAGAAAATGTATGGAAAATTTAAAAGTGGTATATTGCTTAGTTTATTTTGACTTTTGAATTTCTTATTTAAAACTTTGATTAAATTTTTATCGTGCTTTTATTTCTTTTGTTTTATTTGTTCGCTCGTGCGCTCGCTTTAATCTTTATATAATAGGAATGGCTCTATTATAGAACAGTGGCGATATGGGCATTCAATCAAAGGTTGAGTTAATTTACAAATAAATTAACGCCGTAAAAACCGATTTGGTACTAAAATTATTGCTACCTTTCAAAAACTTGCACACAAAGTCTACATGCTCGCATTTTGTATTAAAAATTTCGCTCGATATGACGCACTGACACGATAATAGCAGCAGCAGCAACAGCGGCGCAGCACTTGGTCTCCGACGACGACGACGACGACGACTGCGAGATATGTGAAAGTAAGCGGTTCGGCGCGTTATGTCGCGTCTCTCTCGGGTCTTATGCAGCCTGGCGCGCACACACACAGACACACACATACTTAGAGACAGACGCCGCAGAGCAGAGTATATAGCCGGGGTAGAGATTGTACAGCGGCCGATAAGAGAGGAATAAATCACGCAGCCGGTCAGAGGTAGAGGGAAGATAGAGGAGAGGAGCCCAAAGATGCAGTGCAGCTCCTCGCGTACGTATAATGTACGTGGTACAATGTTAAAGCGCTACAGCTGCACAGTACGGAGCGAGTCGTGCAATTGTTGAGCGCCAGCAGCACCGGCTCGTACGTGACTCTCCGGCTCGCGGATTCCCATTTCTAATTGCGCATCATTTACGTAGATTAGACTTTCGTTTCGTCACCCGTGTTGCTTCTCTCTCCCATCCTCCTCCCCGAGGACATCAGTTGCGGCTGGAAATTTCGCAAACGCGCGTTTTAATTGCGACTGTGTCTGCGGCGGTGGACACCTGAGTCTTCTTCGTCGGTTTATTATTATATATATACTGCTCACTTTTTATTGCGAGAGACACGAGATAAGTTTTATATATCCGGCGAAAGCGAAATTATGTTTTAGACTCGCGCGATATGCGTATTATATATAGGCTCTTTTACGAGCGGATAAGCTTCGTTGGAATCGTTGATGAAACGTATTTGTCTTTTATCTGTATAGAAGGTGTATAGAGATGAATTAATTTGCAGCCTATAGAATTGAACTGTTTGAAAATAATATTACGCCAAATATAGTTCGATATTAATAATATTAAAGAAGGCAAGAGTCTAAAGGAAAGGGAACTTTTTCTCATAATTATATATATAGAAATGCATTTCCCAAGTGAATTCAAACAAAACTATGGAATAATTTATGCAGCCAGTTGTGCGATTCCTCGAATGATGAAAGCCGCATAAGCCGCCACAGAATTAATACCGTCTCGAGGAAATTTTCAACCAGCGCTATATAGTAGGACATAAATTTTTCTGCCTATACCTAAATGTGCTTATGTACGAAAACTCAATTGAATCATCTCCTCGAATCCACGTAAACACCACTGTATATACGCATACATTGCACATACTGCATATTCCATGAAAAAAAGCTGCACAGACGCGTTCTATACACTTGAAATTTTTCTCTCACAACGCTTCTCTCTCTCTCTCTCTCTCTCTTTGACAACTCGTCGACTTTAATCCCCGCCTATATCGCACATTCAAATAACCGACTCGGCAACGCGATGCAGCATGTGGTGCGCTTTACGTTTTAATCACGATCTGTCTGCATACGCACGCTGCGACGCTCGATGACGCGATCGCCTCTATCTCTCTCCCTCGCATGTGCACACACACACGCGAACCCAAGTGTATTACACGCTGTGCAGCTCCGGTGACGCAACCAAAAGTGCGTCCCGATTATTGTCTCTGTGGACCGTTACGAGAACACCATCAGCTCTTTTTTTTTCCTTTCATCTTTTCGAGCTCGATGCGAAAAATACACAGGCTTTTTTTTTTTTTTTTTTTTTCGAGTACTGCACGGAGAATATATTGTCAAGTGCACGAGGATTTTTTTCTCTCTCTCTCACTGTGACCGGGTGAAAATTGGCCAAAGCGCGCGCGCGTAAATCGCTCAATGAAATGGTAGAAAAGTTTACGAGGGCCTTTGTTGTGTGTATGTGTGTGTGTGTGCAGTGAGCGCGATTTCAAGACGCGATTTATCTCGATATAATTGCGAGTCGTTTGTAATTACAGTTATTACGGCGCCCCGCTGCCTGTATGTATACATATATATGCGAGGTTAGACCGTTGTCGGTGCGACTATAGTTCATGGAAACGGCATTTTCACGTAATTCGTGGTGTACATACTTTGTGAGCGCGCGAGGGGCGACAGAGGTACAACAACAAAAACAAAAAAAAAAAATACGGGATCTAATTGCAGCTCTCCGACACTGGCAAAAATGGCTATTTATTATAAGCGATATCGGTACATTGTGTGTGTGTGTGTGTGTGTGTGTGTGTGCACGCGAGAGCGTTTGACGCTGTAATAACGCGCATAAATTCATTTTTAATTACGTTATGAATCATTTGGGGAAGCGTGATTTAACTGTTTCGCTGTGGACGTATATATGTACGCATGTGTATATACGTTATGTAGCAATGTTTACTCTACGGCTGTTACGCGCGTGGCTCGATATCGCGCGCGCGAGCGCAGAGTGGGATATATCGCTTGTAAAACGCATTCGTTATCAATTAAGGATAATGACAGGTCGCGCGGACGCGAGCTTTTTATATCACGAACAATTTCACTGTTTATACATGCTCGATCGAGTTGCAGCGTCGATAAACTTAACGAATCAACAAATAATTTATACCTAACTGTCGCTACTACTTTGCAACCTATGTAGAGAGAGAGAGCGAGTGCACAGTCGGCTTAAATTTTACTCATTAGCATGGCTGATTGAGAGATTAGTTTTCTCCAGCTGACGCGCGACTATATCAGTAGAGGCCGGCTAGTTTCAATTGCAATTACGCCCGAAACGTCCAAAAAACTTTTTCTACAAAGTTGAGCCGCGAAATTAGCTGAATTAATGCGGGATTATGTATTAATTCAGACTCGAACAATTTCGTCGTGCTTTATGCCTTTCGGCGAACTCGAATTGCCGCCAGTGCGGAGAAGTCGAAAATTCCCCGGGATTATAATATGTGCGCGATAATACTAATGAGCATTAATTACACAACAAATAATTGATTCGCTCCGGGAACATATCGAGTGGGCTGCTTTATCGCTAAATTGATATACACCGCACGCGCGCGGTTCAGCGCAAGCGAGCGTTATTTCGTGATTGCATCGGAGAAAAGGTGCACGCAGGATTAGCGGCCGCGGCGAGGAAGAATTTATGCAGCTCCGCGTGTAGTTCTTCGATTTTTCCCGATTCGTTACAAATTACAGTTTTCCCGCCGTGGCGCAAAGAGAACAGCGGAAAATTAATAACGCGCGCCTCGATATCCCCCTCCTCCCACTCCCACCTCCACCGCGACACAAACACACACACACACACACACACACACGCGCGTACGTAAGAGAGATTGAACGGCGCGGCGGAAACGTACGGGAGCCGCGAGTGCAAACGTCGCGAAATCTAGTTCACGTGTATCGATTGGAATAGCATGTAGTTGCTGCCAGTCGCGGCGCATCAAATGGGCGGCTGCTCCTCTTGTTATAGAGAAACGTTAGGCGGCCCGGCAACGAATAGGAGAGCGAGAGAAAGAGGGAGGGGAAAAACGAGGAAAATCGAATGCAGCAGCGATGATACGAGACTCATCAAACGGTCGATCGCGCGAATTTATCCAGGTCAGTGTGAGCGAAAACGCGAGACGGTATACATATACGAGTGCGGGCTACAGAAGCTGATTGTATACCGGTCAAATAAAAGATGAAACATCGGGAGTCGCGACTCTTTATATATTATACATATATACGTGTGCGGCAGTTGTCCGTGCAGAAGAGGTGCTGGGACTGATTGCGCGCCGGCGGAGGGAAAGTTTTAATTGCGGTAGTCTTTCTCGTCGTCGTCCTCTTGTTGTTTTCTCGCTGCTTCATCAGCTCTCTATCGGCTACTATATGTATGCGTGTGAGCGGAGCGCGCTTTACGAGCTCGATCGCGCGCGTGTGTTTGCGTTGCTCTCGCGCGGCCATTCACGTCGTGTGATTGAGATGCGCGCGCGCGCGAGACGGCCGCGACGATGGAACGACGGAACTTTTATTACGCGATGGTTTATTTCGTCCTTGCGAGAGAAGCTGCATTCGGAGGAATTGACACCGAGTCATCGGGACGGACTTGATAGTTTGGCAGACTGATTTCTATAATCAATCGTTCCGTTCTGCTATTCGTATAGCTTAGCACGTACTTTATTATTGATCGATTTTTTGCGGATTAAAATTTGGTATTATTTCAATTGACTAACAATGTAGGCCGAGAGAATAAATGAATGCACTCCTTTACAGCGGAATAAGATATAATCCAAATGCTTCTTTTTAATTCCAAGCGCGACTCTTTTTTCTCGCGCATAACAGGCGTCCGACGCGCCAATTACACATCTAGGCACCATCTAGATGAGCTTTAAGGGAAAAGCGCGAGGAGGAAGAAGAGGGAGCGGAGGGTGAGGAGGGGGGGGGGGAGGAGGAGCGTCGGGGGTACTGAGATTTTATCTGCAACGAGATTGCACATAATCTATTATGGCACGTGGCCGCACAGTTACCCTCTGGGGGCATATCTCGCCGTCGCGAGTCAGTCCCCGTATAAATTCCGACTTTCTTAGTCAGATTCGAATCGTAATTGAAGCTCTCCGACTGACTTTCATAACGGGATACGCGCGCGAAACGATGTCGTTTCAGCTCCCGAGGTAAGAGAGGAAAAAAAGAGAAGAAGGAGCGGAGGATATAATAAAAAGGAAGAGGCTCTTTGCTTCCGCGAACGAGGGAAGATGTGCTTGCTCGAGGTCCAATTGGCTCGAATAAGACGCAAATTTCCCGAATCCCAGATATATCCTTACATTGTATACTAATAACGAGGTACATTTTACTTCCTAGCGTATACGTATCAGCCTATCGATGAAATAATTTGTCGTATACATTTGTCATTTTGACACGTTATTGCCGACGCGAAACCAATCAAAGCTTATTAACGCTGAATATAATCCAAGCGAGCGGATTGTACATGTATATTAAACTGTTCGACGATGAAATGAATATGAATTAATATACGTCGAGCTGCTGGGTATACATGTAAACACGGCAAAGAAGGAAATCATTTCGCGAGCGTGCGTCAAAAGCAAACAGCTAGTAAAAGTTTATATAAGGTTCGCTGTATAGGTTCTCGCTGCATCGGTGCTTTATATTCGCGCGACTTTTTCAATATAACCACTGCAGGTTTTATGACTTTTATATACATCAATGGATTTTCTATGCCAGCGTGTCTCAAGGCTGCAATAATTCTCGCCGCTGTATACACACCACCCGGCAATTTGAGGGAAAAAAAAGCAGCGAAAGCTGTTGAATTCCACGACATTGAAATTGTGGTACGTGTAAAAGCAGTGAATAAACTTAGATCTAAAGTCTAATATTTGTATAAGCAAGCGAAAAAAAAAAAGGAAATGAAATGTAAATATCTTGCGATTTCAAATTAAGGAGTTTCGTCCGTTTGTATATCCACAGCTGATATCGAATTTCAGACAGATCGATTCCTCCCATCGGTCGACTATATATTCCTATCTACGCATCGCGTATATCATATAGTTCTAACGTTCTGATATTTCAGCAGGCCAAGTTTCGCAACGACGACGCCGCCACGCGCGCCACATTTTTGCGTCCCCGAACTAAGTTGACACGCGCATCGAATGAAATAAAGCAGGCGAAAAGGCAAACGAGCTGCCGCATGCTGGGACCATGGACATGTATACATATATAGAAGAAGGAGACGAAAAAGCAATGATTGTCGCTCGGCGCGCACGCGAAAATCCTGCACGCGTACAGAGTGGAGCAATAGGTGTATAGCTATCCAGAGAGAGAGAGAGAGAGAGAGGAGAGAATGAAAAAAAAAATGCCTCGATCTAAGCCCCGAGGGCGGAATTGGCGCGAGAGAAAGCTGCGAATGAATAGTCGCGCGCTGCACATATATATACATACACGAGTGAGAGAGAGAGAGAGAGAGAGAGAGCGGACTATCGCGCGTGGCCTATTTTAGCCTCTATAGATGCACGTATATACGTACGAGCTGCTATAACAGTATATACGCGTGTGGATATACACAGAAAGAAGAGAGAGAGAGAGAGAGAGAGAGAGAAACGAGAGATCGCGCGTTACTCGTTTTTAGCAGATCGCTATCGACAGCTGCTGCCGCTAGTCCAGGCCGTTTCTCTCGGCTTTGTGAGCAGAGCCCGATTCTCGCGTGCATGCGGCTCGCGAAAATTTCGAGCGCATCGCGTCGACGTGTAAACGAAAAGGCGTATATATATGTAGAGGGATAAGCGGATTGCGGGTTTGACCGTGACTCGCGTATGTCGAGATGATGTTTGCGCGAGCCGCAGGAGGTGCCGATTGATTTGGTCCTTTTTATATTGAACGATTATTCTGCACGATGCCTCTACATCGATTGTGGCTATTGTGGAGTTGTGTGTATTGCGTTTTTGTATAGTCGAGGCTTGCGAAGGGTTTTGGATGTACCTACGGTAGGATTGTGTAGAACTGTGCCACTGAATGGTAATATTGTGCGTAGATGCGTTCAATATTTTGAATCGCCGCAATAATTGTATATGTATATTAGATTTTACAATAAAACATTTGAAAAGTACACAGTATTAAAACATAAATTGATAATTGATTCTATCGTTCCTTTTTTAACTTATAACAGGTGAAAAGGCTAAATTGATCTTCATGGTCAGCACATAGAGACAAAATAAAAATCTGTTATTGTTGCGACGTTTCGAGGGTGTACAACCTATACCCTCCTCTTCAGGCTCAATAGACTTATATACTATACATCATTTAATTAATTTAATTAAAAAAAAATGGTCGTCTTAAATCTCTAGACGATTTACTCGTGAAAACGTTTCACTTTTTTTCCTCCGCTTTTTTCACTCATTGTTAATGAGCGTTGTCAATTATTAGATTATAGTACCTATATAGGTGTGGTCGATGACGAGGAAATTTATATACTGTAAATATTAAAACAGAATACGACGTACAAGTATATTAATAACTAAAAGAATTTAATATTGCAAAAAATTAAGATACTAATAAAAATGATTTATAATTTTACATATCGAAGTTTGGGTGGAAGGAGGTACTATTTCGGAGTTGCCTTGAAGAAAGTACTCTAGTATGCTAGATGAATTGGAGATAGAATACCTTCTTCAAGGCAACTCCGAAATAGTACATTCTTCCACCCAACCATCAATATATATAATATAACAAAATTAATTAATTGCATTTACACTAATGAATCTTATGTAATAAAAATAAATACCTTGTAGTTGACACAGATATATCAATGACTGACACTTCCTGTGGGTTTGATTCTCGCATTATTTTTTCCACGCATATATCTACACATATACTCATCACATATCGGAACACGCAACATTTTCCATTTCGCCCTTTCCCTTTGCTGCGCGCGCGATCATATTTTGGACGCTTTCCAGGCCGCACGATTGCTTTGTTGCGCTTGTGAATTGGCGACTATCGTCGTCAATATTATACGCAGACCATTTCAAAAGAGAAAGAGCAAAAAGCGTAAGAGATGTTTTGAAATATTCGAACGCATATTGCCTTGGTAATGCGTAATCCCTCGTTTTTTTTTCCTTCGTACACGGCGTATACACGTGACCTTTTACCGATGCTTATCCGTTGTACACGGTATTGGCCTGTGTTACATTGATTGACTTGTTACGGCGTGTAAGAGTGTCGAAAATGGCTTTATGAGTTACGAGTTTCGGTCGCGTTAAATTTATGTAAGTTTGTACATGTCTTGGAAAAACATTTATTCTTAACGATTATATGGTGATTATTTAACGAGCGAGACATAATAGACCGAGCGTGATCGGAGCCAGCGGACGGGACCGACGGGAATTTGCATATTTAGGTAAATCAAGCGAGCTTATTATTATTTATGTTCGACAACACACTCGATGGTAGTTTCGTGTAAAGAAGTAAAGAAAAAAATTACACTTCGTACTTGTCAATCTTAAATCTCAATTTATTGTGTTATGCTCATGCTCATTTTAATAGCTGACTCAATAAGGCAATATTTTAGTTACTGAACCGAGTTAAAAATGTAGCCTTAATAAATTACTTAAATTCAATAAAGTGTCTGTATTAGCAAACTTTTAAATTGGTATTGTAAAATATTGAATTTATATAAAAAGGGAATCACTTTATTCTTTAAAAATCACTTAAAATTAATGAATAGAGGATTAGCACCTTAATTACATTTTGCGACTTTCGTTGAAATAAAAATAAAATCATGTATATAATTCCCTGTATTAAGGTTTCTCACAGTCATAACTGCGGAACGCGAGAAAAAGATTACGCATAAAATTTAATAACATAATGTAATAAGCGCACTGATCTCGGGCAAAAACATTTATGCACGCGCAGAATAAAACGATCGCTAATAAATTGGTCCGTAAGTATAAAATTAAATCTAATTGATTAATTATGAAAGAATATGGAGTTACGCTTTAATGGAGAACGATTTGAACACACTTAGATTAAGAAATTAACCATTTAACTTTGTTCACGATCAAGCGCATCGTTCGATGTACCTTGCTCATCTTCCCGCTTATAATACAATGAAGGAAAAAATGTCGATGATGGCGAGGTCAAGGTGGACTAAGGGTAAAAACACATGGTACTAGCAACGTAATGCGCATACTGACCGCCAAAGACTTGATAAAACTGCGAGAGGTAGGTGAGTATGGATAGGCGATCGGGCACTGAACAGGAAGCCATGTCCTCGGCATCGAGGAGAGCCGGAATCCCGAGGTTCTGCTCCGCGGTCCTGAAGGCGAGCTCGTTGTTCCCGTAGATGTCGTCCTTGTTCAGGCTGCCAAAGTCACTGCAAACACAGAAAACCGGCCACATAAAGTCTCATTCGCCTGATGTGCAATCCCCTTTTAACGCACGATTTATCGCGACAATTCATTCGGCTCGTGTATACAGCAGAGGAAATTTCGACAGCTCAATGAATGAATTTATAATTCGACGCGCTCAGCTGATATGAGCAACAATGAGCATCGTTATTTTATATAAATCCCACAGGCTGGAGATGATAATAAAGCAACGGGGGATTAAATTGATCGGAGAGTCGCATTACTCGAGGAGGAAATATACGAGAGCGAATAAAGAGTTTTAATGAATCGCGTAAAAAGTGGTATATACACGCGGCGGCGGCGACGCATTTCAGCGATCGTAATGCCTTATAATAGCTGGCAATAGCTTCCGCATTAACGTTCGATTTACGAGTACATATATATATAAAATATACGAAGCGGCAAGAGAGGCAGAGATCGATCTCATAACCATTTTCGAAAATGAAAAATTCAAGGGAATATCGCGCGAGTGGCCGCATGTACAGACGAAAATCGAAAGCAAAGAGGTTTCGCGGTTTCGATGTGCCGTTAGATACAGATAGGGTCGGATGTTATGTGCACGGGGAGATTTGTTCAGCTAACGCCTGTTATACGGTGTGTGTGTGTGTGTGTAATGTAATAGGAGAGTGCTATGGGCTCTTGCGATCGGAGCCGGTGGTTATTGATTAAATACGATTGATCGCGTCAAATCGATTAGAAATCGCGAGCGTGTACCCGATCGCAATAGATCGTTTCTGCGTACTATACGCCTCTTATACGCGGCAGCGATGTTTTATACGGCCGATATATATTGTTCGTTTAGGCGAGCGTAAAGGAAACTCCGTGGGACGATTAAAGCAGACTTGCGGACAATGTATATATATATATACCCTTATTTTATTTTATATCGAGAGCTGCTTTTAACAGCTTGGGCTGTTGGCTTTATTTCTCTTACCTTCTTACTTGATTGTATCTTTTTTAGAACTGTTTTCTTTACTATTGTTGGTATATAAGCGTTATATAGGTTTACAATACAATCTTAAATACAATGTTACTGCGACTGTGCAAAGTATAATATGTGAAAAATTCATTACAAATGATAAGTTTTGGGGTCAGCAATTTTGAATATTAAAACATTGAATAATTAAAAAGGATGGCAGTCTCACAGTTTGGAACAATGAATGAGTTATAGTTTATAATAGTTTTCAGAAGCGTGTTGTTAATAACTGCTGTCATATAATGGCATAAATACTGTGACGTTTAATATATGGTAAATTCAACTCCCGGTTTGGATCGTATATACATATAAGAGCTACCTATTAAATCTTAAAAAACTAAAATGCGCCAATATTTCCAACAAAAGTGCGAATAATGTCTTCATTTAACGACACGGTACGTTATATACACCCGCCAAAAGTGCTTTGAAGCTTTAATAAAATCAGCCGTGGAAAATGAATTAATCTAGACGGCAATTTAATATATAGAAAACGCATAATGGCAGGTCTCGCAGCGAATCAAAATTACGAAACGCAAGTATAGAAAAACTCGTGCGTATATATAAACGCGTATCGCGCGGTAGTAGCAGCTTGAATTATAATTTCGCACTCGAGCGCGGGCGCGATCTATACCGCACTTTCACGTGGCAATAACGATTTATTATATATGTACATATATCGAGCGGTTGTAGCTCGACTAATTTCACGTATCTAAAGAGAGAGAGAGAGAGAGAGAGAGAGAGAGAGAGAGGCGAAAGTTTGCGAAAAAAGGAGCGAGTCGCGGAAAGTTATAGCGGTTACTGCACCCGCATCCTCTCGTAATTATATCGACGGCGGTGGCGGCGGCGACGGCGGCGGTTTTCCGATGTGCACCGCTACGCTATCTAATCCGATCTCTCTCTCTCCCTCTCTCTCCCTGTCTCTCTGTCTCTCTTGATGCTTACTTTATTCCCTTCCTGTCCCTCTTTCTCTTTTATACTTTCCTCTCGGCGGAGAGACGAAATTGCCGCGCGCGCGCGTTCGTGGGCGGGCTGCTGTTGCCGCCGCCGCCGCCGCCGCTGCAGCTTCTCGTGATTGCCATAGTGGATATATACATATATGTGTGTGTGTGTGTG
>UELU01144365.1:0-20485 GCA_900490025.1 Megastigmus dorsalis
TGGGACGTCTCGCGTCTCATAGTGGGACAAGAGATACTCCGTACGCGGACCTAACCTTTACGTGAGCGTTAGCGGGAGGGATGATGCCTCGCTTTGGGGCAGTGGACGTCCCGAAGTGAGGCAGTAACCACACCAAATCAAAGTATAGGACCGCTCTCTTGTTTTGTGCAGCAGTTATACCAAACTTTTCTCAGTACAGTGTTAGAGATCAGGACATTTATAGGACAGCATATATGCTATCTGTATCTGCTACAGAGGTGCTTAGACATTTTTGTCATGCATAGCTTTTCGAACCCATAAGAGACCACATTTTTTTGATCGCTTATGCTGCGATATTTTGAGTAATTGTGAATAAATATTAACTATTGCTGTAAAAATGTAGAGTAGCCGGAGGGCAAATGGCCGCCTTCTTAGTAAGAGCAACGAAGATATATCTTGACGTTAAAAAAATAATCTTTGATTTGGAAGACATGTCATAAATACCGCAATATTCAACTTCATCAGTGTAAAGTTGGGAGCTAAATGTTTGAATGCGCAAAATTACCCTGTTTACCTTCTGGTATAGATGTTTCTGATTGACCAAAGCACGCCAACCTATGGTTAGCCGACATTAAGTTCCGATTGCTTAATGATACACTGACTGACTAATCGAATGAAAAATCTCAGATGATAGAATGCTGGATTGGATTGGAGCATTTATATCGATGCTATTCGACGAGAGATAAAATGAAGTAACACAGTTTTCAAGAGAAACACGACATATTCAAAACGGATTATTCCTTATAATAAAATAATATCTATCTTAGCCTAGTTTCCAACAGTGAATCTCACTCCCGTCCAGTATATCGTACACATTCTCAGAATAAACTCATATCTAGTTAATTAAAAGTGTCCTTCAATTCAGACCGAAAAAGATTTTTGTTCTTTCAATCATAGATGAAACCCAGCTACGCAAATGATACCTGGGTAGCTATTCCAGACGCTCATTTATCAGTCGAGTGTCTTCCACATTAAGTTCCCTAATTCTCCGCACACATTTATCATCTTTTCATTTTACCGTGCGAATGGTGCACATTTGAATTCATCAATCGTAATTTGATTGCGCGCATGAAAGAGCGAATTAAGGGCTGCGCGCGAGCGCATTAATTAAAACCTATATAAAGCTTCATCATCGGTACGGTTTTAAATACTCGTTCGCGCGCACAATACATGTACCCAGAGGAACAAAAAGAAATCGACGCCGCCCCCGTTTTCACTTCGCGAGGCACTTGCCCCTTTGTCTATACTCCTCGGCTTCACTTCCCCCATCCGCGCCTTTCTCTGCGCCTTCATTTTCTTGTTGCTTTCCTCACTTTTCTCCTTTTGTTTCTCTATTACCTCCTCTTTCGTCCCTTTTCTTCCTCTCTCTCTCTCTCTTTTTCGCTCTGTACTTTCTCATTTCCTCGTATGTTTAGACTTTAAATTTCAATTTAAATTTAAATTTTGCCGTGTGTACCTTACGGGGAAAAAAAAATTATTTTCGAATTCAGTGGCCACTAGGGTAGAGAGCGAAGTAATGCTGGTCACTCGGCGATTTAACCCTATCTTAGACGCAAAATATTAAACGGGTTTGGAGCTCCCTATGACACTTTGAATGTCTTGCCTTTGAAAGTGCAGATATATTTTATTTTTCAGTTTATTTATAAATTATAAACAAAAAAATATGTAATCATTCAAAGTTATAATTTATACTCATACTTTGTTTTTTTTTTTGAATAACACTATGTATCAGTCACCGAGAGTTTGTTTGCAGTATACATGAATGTACCACCAGTTAATCACGAATTATGTGCATTATTCTTCATTATCGAAATTTCATTTGAAACGCAAACCCTTTCGCCTACACTTTTTCTCGCCATCCATATTTATCTATACCACTTTTCCTTTTGCCCCCAATTGCGAATACAAGTTTAAACTTTAGTTAATCCGAGTTTTAACGAGTATAAATGCGGAGACCTTCAAACGTATTTATTCTCTCCGGGGAATGGACGCGGCGGGCCAATAATGCCCGTCCTGTCGAACTTGAAATTGGAGCGTAACTTCCTCTTATACTTCCTCTCTCTCTCTCTCTCTTTCTCTCTGCTGTCCTCTCGTTCAAAAAGGCGCAGTATGCTAAATATTTCGAGAGGTATGTAAATCGAATCACAAATGAAAGAGCAAGAGTACACAAAGGATTCCTCATTCCCTCGCCGCTTGAATAAAAAATTCTGCGCTGTGCACATTTCAAAGACACATCGACGTATATACTGCTTATTGCGATTGTTTTCGTGCGCTTTTCGATTTCGTGACTCGAATTTACCCAGATTTACATCGATTGCTATTCTTTTGTGAATAGTTAATGACGAAATGACTCGTCGATTTACTGTACTCCCAGATTCTCTTGCTGATCACGATTAATTAACTTGCGGGAATATAAGATAGTAAAACAAGAATCTATGCTTGTCACCATCTGAATGTAATTTTTATTACTTTTAGTATAGTTTTTTGATGGACTTTATTTTCTTGTCCATTAAATCAGGACAATAAAACGAATGCAAACGAATGAAAGACACATTTTTATTGCCTTTCTCTTTTCAGTTCAGGAGTCGCGCACACTATAAATTTCCTAAGCGGCGATGTTCACTTTGTATAAAGGCTTCTTTGAAACTGGCAATAAAAACGCTTTTAATTCATCGCTCGAAATTTCTAGCGAATGAAATCTTTCACAATATTTATTCGTGCAAAACGCATCTGGATAACAGTGCAAAAGAAATAAATTTTGGAAAATCTCGCGGGCCAATTAATCCAAGTCACGATCGCACGATATGCAATGCATAAAGCATTTTTGGTCTTGTACAGAAATTTATGTTTTAAATTATTCCACTACACATTGATATCCGTCCTACAGTAATAAAGAATATATAGCAGATTATTGATAAAGAATAATTTATTCGAGTGAGGAAGAAAGAAAAATTTACAATTCAAATGCTTAATTTCGAAAATTATCTGCAAAAGCGTCACTCACTGTTCCGATAAAAATCGACGCAGCAAAAAACAAAGCTCATTTCACCGCTTAATCAAACGCATAAATTTCCCCGCTATACCGCGCGAAAGAAGAGTCTCGAGACGACCGCGAACGTTATTAACGCTCGGAAAATAAGAGACGCCCAGATTAAAGCCTCGCGAGTAATCCAGCGCGAGCGGAGAGTTTCACTTCAATCTCACTTTCCCCACGCACGCGACAGTCAAAAAAGAAAAAAACGAAAAAAACGAAAACAGCCCACGAGCTCTGAAAGCATCTGTCCCAGATTCTCCTTTTCCCCGCCTTCTTTTTCTACCGCGCTACACGCTACCGGGGCTATGCGAATTTCATTTTCACGGGGCTCCCGGTGACTTTTAATCGGAGTCGAGACGAGAAGCAGCCCTGACACACACGCACACACACACACACACACACACACACTCGCGTACAGATGCGAATGCATGAGAGAAAAATGGAAATAGAGATAGGGATTTTGGCGTGATGCGGAATAGAGGCGAATTGGTAGACGCGAAAGTTCGACGTCGCACCGCTGCTGATAATCTAGGTCAACTGCCTCGGAAGTCAGTGCGGCTGGTGGCTGCCGCTCATCCGCACAAAGATCCGACGTTTACAATTCCTTATCGCTCCGACGGCGGGGCGTAAAAAGCCCTTTCCCTTCCCTTCGCATGCCTAACTCTTTTCTCTCTCTCTCTCTCTCTCTCTCTCGGTCCTCCCATGCTTCGTCGGAGTTTTTCTCCTCGCACCGCCGAGTCTTTAAATGCGTCTGACTATTTCCTGCAGCGCGATCCTATAGCTTTTTTTTTTTGCTTTTGCTCCGGGGCTCTTTCTTGTAAGCTCGACGTATTTCGAGCGCTATACCTTTTTTTTTTCGCGTCAAACGGATGTTTGGTGCAGCTCACTTGACTGACTTCGCAGAGTGCAAAAGACGTGCGCATGAACGTTTATCCAATATTGTAGGATATGCTTGTAACGACATTTTGAAATGTACAAATTATCAGATGCAAACTACTTAAAGAGATAAAGTATTATGCGTTTGATATAAAAAATTAGCGTTTCAATATTTTAAGGGACGAGTTTAAAACGCTTGTTCAGCGAAAACGTCGCTCTATATTTTCTCTTGGCAAAGCACCCGTGTCTCTTTCTCTCGTGCAGCCTAGACAACCTCTCTGGTGCACTTTAGTCTGAATCTCTTCGCCTCTCTCTCTCTCTCTCTTTCCCTCTCTAGCTATATGTCTCTTTCTCTATCTCTCTCTCGAGCGCGTGTCAAAGGAGGAGCATCGGTTTTGTTCTCAAGGACCTCCCCGGAGCTATGTTTGCTCAACATCAAAAAGTCATGGATTCGCTCATGAGGACACAGTATCCGCCAACGATTAAGCGACTTTGCCCGACGCTTAGTGCAAATATTTCTTCTACCTCCGCTGGATATTCCTTCTTTCTTTATATGGAATTCCGAGTGAATGGAGATGAAGCCAATGACTTTTTCGTGGCCCTTCGCATTGCTTTTATATCTACACGTTTTGGGAATTTTTATATTTATAGTATATATAATTAGGCGATATGGGAATTGCTGTGAGACTTTGAGGGAATGTTTGCTGTTGTAAAAATAAAGCGGACCTTTACTTAATTTAAATTGAATATTATGTAAATTTGGTTTACGATAAATATTCCGTTGAGATGCGGTATTTACAACACCGCAATGCAGCGTTTTAATTTAATAAGATGTCCACAGGCAAAATACATGAGCTTTCTATTTATGTTGTATATACAAATTAACTGCAATATACTAAAAATTCATGTTTTTAAGAAGTAAATACGTACAATGTTGATTAACTGTAATAAGATTAACCATCATAATAATATCAGTGATTATATATGAAAATTTTCAATAGAATTTTAACACACTTGCTTTATTATTACTTATTACGAAAATTTCCATTTAAAAAAGACGCAATATCAACTCTAGTTTATTTTGGCACAAGTGTGGAAAACATAAATTTTATAATTCGCGTGAATCTGTGAAAAGATAAATTTATATAAGTCGAGAAAAACACTCTTTTTGGTTTGCTGTAATTTAAAATGAGCGTTGATAAGCTTGTTCTAGTTAAAATGTGTCAAAGAGATATACGCGAAATTAAAACAAAATTACATATGTGGTTTTGAAATTTTGAGAATCAAAAAAAATAAAAATTCTCTTGACCCATTTTCGAAAATGAGTACATGCTTTCGATATTTTCTGTAACGATACGCAATTTTTAATGTTTTAAATAAAAATTTGAAAAAGAACGCGTAGTATTTCAATATTTAATCTTTCGATTGAGAATCTTTTTCATCAAATACTCCATGCTGTTCTTATGTCAAAATATATTTGAGAAAAGAACTTTGATACAAAAGGAAACTGAACGAGTTTATTCAGTACTTCAAGATAACAAGCTTTAAAATTTCATTTTAAATCTCTACTTTGAACATGAAATATGTTCTGTAACAAGTAGCAACGTTTAAATACGATATTTCAAAAGAAATGATAAGTTAACAATTGATTTTCTTACGTCCACAACTAGTAATAGATAATGGAACCCACTCACCATATTTTTTTAACATTATATACATATATTTTCATTTTGCGGACTGAGATTAAAAATTTTTCATATTGCAACTGGGTAATTAAAAAAAAAAGACGTCTCTGTAGGATAGGATGTGGAGTCCTAGAAATTCATAAGTAAAAATTATCACGAGACACTACGCAAGAAATATATACCTTAGGCAAAATTAAAAAATTATTTATAAACGGAGATGTTTATTTACAAATCTAAAAAGACTCAGGTAAACTGACATTATGTCCTCGCTAAAAATAAACCTCTTCTATCTCTAGAATAACTTTTTTTTTGTACGCGATTACCAACATAGTATTCAATAAACCAACATGAAACGAAAGCGATAAATGAAAAAGATCCATTTCGGCCAATTTTTAAATAGAATGTAGAGCACCTATCGTTTCGCGCAGAAACGAATGGCCTGCTTGATTTATATGCACCTGGCGCGTTCGCTCGACTGTGAGAGAGAGAGAGAGAGAGAAAGAGAGAGACGGAGACAATCAAAGGGAACGTTTAAGTAGAAGTTATGAGTGGATGGGGAATGTAGACGGGGACCGAGAAAATGTAAAAAGGGCCTGGAGAGACTTGCGCAAGCACTGACGGGATTTAGACTGAATTCGCTTTTACAACCAGTTGCCCTTTCGTTATGAATAACTTACGTGCGTTCAATTATGTATGTACATAGGTCTGTTCTCCTTACGCAATTGGCTGATGGAACATTCGAGAATGTTTAAAGCGTAGTAGCTATAAAAAAATATTTCGTGATCGAAAGATATACATGCAATTAAACGTTTTTTTTAATGATAAGGGATATTTTATGTTTTTTAAAATTAACTCCACAAATAATTATTTTTTAAAATTACAATTATAATTATATATAAATAAATTCACCGTTAAATTCGGATTTTTTAATAATTTATTGTACAACCATTAATTCACGTTCGTATTACAATTTCGACCCTCCAAACAAATTAATAAAATTAAATTAAAATTATTCTTCCGCAACACAAGCAAGACGAATTTTCCGCGTGGTTCATTAAAAATTTATTATCGAAGGGCTACTGACCGAGCTGAAAATGCACGTTTTACACGCACTCAATTCTCTTAGCTAACACAATTTCGCAGTCAAAAGAATGGAACTGTTCTATACATACCTATGGAAGTTTACTTCCTTTCGCGAATTTTGTGCTGCATGAAAAGTAAGTCAGATCAAGGCTTTTGTTCATTGAAAAATTTATGAGCTCATTATACCGTGGGAAGTCAACCTCTACTTTCACGTATAAAGTGCATTGAATCACGAGAAACTATTTTACCTGCATGAATATATTTTTGCCCTCCCGATTCGGCGAAATGTGACTGGAACCTTTGTTGAAACAGAACTCCGTCTCGTTAAAACAAAAAAAAAATATAGACCGAGATAACGAGATTATTCCACACTTTTCATTCGAATAAGTTTTATTTTTCATTTGACAAAACAGATGAACAGTTTTCTATATTCTTTGTTTAATATTTACATGATATAACAACTTCCGTAAACCACAAAAAGCGAGTATTCGCTTAAAATTATCATATAATTCACGCTCCATTACACTCAAATTCTACGATTAATATATTCGGTACGGTATAAAAAAATCTAACTACAACTGACTTCATAATGCTGTGTTACACTGCAATTAAAGATTATCCGAGGTTCGCGTTAAGCAGGTGAGGATCAGGGTATGACCCGACACCTCTCGCGCACCACTCGACGAGAATGAAATTTCGCCTCCGCAGCTTAGCTCCCCCGTTCGCAAAACCAGGGAATATAATTAAAGAGCGCGAGAGAGAGAGAGAGAAAAAAAAGAAGAAGAATAAGAAGTAGCAAGGCCTCTGGACGTTAATTAAAATTTTTTCACACCGACTCGACCCCCCCCCGATATTTTTGTATCCAGTCCGCTGCACTCGTTCATCACTGGTAGATATATCGGCTCGAGTAGCGTTCATTCAATTACCTTCGCCACCTTCCTTTATAAATACTGCAATGTGTGCTCCAGCTGCGATATTCGGCATAGTGTGCGTGTGCGCGCGTGTGTGTGTGTGCACTTTATCAGTAACGTCTGTCCCTTTGACGGGTCTTGGAGCAAACATAATTTTCTTCCTATTCCTATATCGCCGAGACCTTTGTCACAGTCCCGCTCTTTGAGCCTTCTTTTGTCCATTTTTGTTGAAGATTTGATTTACTTTTTGGATCATTACAGCTATACTAATTAATTTTAATTAGTCATTTCAATTATTCGTGTTTATTTTCGATTTCTGGCATAACAAAGATTTCGCCGTTTGGCGCTGAATCAAGTTAATTTTAATGGCTAGTAGATTAATTGGAGTGTGTATTTTAAACGTAAGTGCAGATTCTATGTAACGTCCTCGGCAACGTCACTATTTTATTAAAAATTCAGCCGGAGTATACTTTACTCTTGATGAATTTACATTTAAAAGTAGGCCAAAAAAGTGTAATTTTAACGTAACTAGAGAGAAGCTTGTTATTCAATTTAAAAGCATGCACTGGTTTACATGACGTTTGAAAAAATACCATGTAACGTTCGAATAAACAAGACGGCGCCTTAGAAATATACTTTTAACCTACTTTCAAAAGCACTGGTTTGATATGCGCGGATAAGAATTGCTTTATGGATATTGCTCGTGGTACTGTTCAACAAATTGGCGCCTTTTCTCCACTTACCGAAATACTACCGAATGAGCAATTAGAAAAAAACAAAGGTTAGCAAAAGTCGAATCGTCAGGGTAATTTCTAAATGCAATAAAAAACTTGTCAAGCGTTCATCTACAATCAAATCAGATCACGATTCGCGAGGATTTATTTCGCAATTCCTTTAATCACAACTGCATGTGTGTACACACAGCACACAAGTGTACACAGGTTAAATTTTAGGCAGTCAGGATATACGCCCACGTCTGTTGTTGGTGCGCGAACGTCAACCGCTAATTAACGCGTGGCAAATAGAAAAATATTTGTTCGCTCTCGTTGGCTCCGGAATCTCAAATTAACTTGCGCTTGGTGACGGAAATTCACCTTTGCACCAGAAACGAAAAAAGTTAGCGATCATTAACCCCCTGTTACCCAAAAACCAATTTTTTTCTCCTTCTTTGCGCTCCCCCTTCATCAGCGCTGAATTCCGCGTTCAATACATCAGTGGAAAGCGCCTCGAGCGGCCGCGCAATCATTTCCAATGAGCCAGTCAATTCCAGTAATCTGATTAAACGTCAGAATGAGGCGCAGACATTCGACAGCCGAAATTCAGCACAACCTATCGCTCACCCGTATATATATATATATACATGTAACTTGGAGAGGCAAGACGAGCCGTTTTCAATTGCTGCCAGTTCGCTGTTGTGTTTGCCTTTTGATTTCGCGAGCAGTCGATTCGTCGTCGCTGGCACTAATTTGACATACCGCTGATTTGCGCCCGTATATACGAGTTTCGCGTGCTTATAAACGCTAATGGAAGGCGGAGGTGAAGTTTGCTTGTTTACGCCAGTTTCGCGAGAAATCTCGGTCGAGTCGTTAATACGGTTATCTGGGATTCCTTTAAGAGCTTTCCGCGCTGGGATCGTTTGGCCTTTTTTAATTGCTAAAAGTGCGAGGTAATAAACACAAGGGGCGTTTTCATATTTCATGAACCCGGCTGATTAACGGCGAAATCTTTGTCACGTAATATATGCTATGGTGGAGAGCGAGTGAATTTGTCTCTGCCATTTTTCACATTTCAATAATAAAATCTTTATTATTTAGTTCTAGTGGTATTGTTATTAGGTTTTGTAGTATTTTTTGTCGTTTGTAGCACAGTTTTATCAAACATGCAGAATACACTCTTCTTTTAAGGAGTGGTGAGACTCATGAGTACATTAATAATATTTTAACTAAAGCTTACAGGGATAAATATGTTATGACATGCAATATCTTTTACACGTAGAGCTTTGTATAATCTTTGTAAAAACATGTCATTTAACCTGCTGAATTAAATTATCTATTTATAAAAGGATTATTAATTAGAATATCGGTACAATGCTGTCGTAAATAGAAAATTCCTTCAGATTCTTGGTAAAAAGGAACTTTGGATAAAATTAAAACTCTGCAAGTTTATTCGGTGTTTTAAAATAACAAGCTTTGGAATTTTACTTTATAAACTTTTTCTTTGAATTTACAATATTATGTCTTTTTAATACAACGAGAAGCGTCATTTAAATAAGGTAATTTAAATAAAACTAAATTTTCTTTCGAAAGTGTATAACGTAACAAATATTGAACCTTTTTGTCAAGTTATAAATATATTTTTATCGTTCAGTTAAGATTACAATTTTCTCATTTTATTATATGAAAATGAAAAAAGAAACCTAGCCGAATGGTATCCTCGAAATCCGTTATTAAAAATTGCCACGAGCGGAATACCAGAGAACGAAACACGTAGGAAATAAAAAAAATCAACAAAGCCATTTCTACATGTAAAAAGTGTGAATTACATTTTCAGAATTGTGTGAGGTGGAATAAAGGGTTCTGAAAACTCTATGCTTTACCCCCGTTTAGCATCGGCACGTTTTTCCCTATTCCAATTGCTTTAAATGTAATATTAAATAGTTGTATGTAATCGTATTGCTATACAAACATATATTCCGAATTACAACTCTCGTCTTTTTATCGCTCAACAAATTCGTCAACGCCGAACAAAATTCACCGATCCACAAAGTGCGACCGCGAAATCCAATTCATTCGTCGTGCGCGCGAATCCGTAACATCAACCATAGGAAAGAAGAATTCCCTTACATCCCCGAGCGAAAACAATTTCTGCCCTGCCTTACGTATAACAGTGCAACGACGGACTACGCTAGATCCATTCAACTTATTCAATTACAAGCTAATTTAGCGTATCAAGCGACGCAGAACGTCGGCTATGGCCGTCGCGACCCATGCATATTATACCAACGACGAATGCGACTACCGCTGCTTGGCCCAACTCTTTCATCCGACTCTGCAATCCTGACCTAAAAGCCAATCAAAGTTTCAAGTGAGAGAGAGAGAGAGAGAGAGAGAGAGAGAGAGACAGCACGAGGGTTATGTGTGCGCTTGCACAGGGCCTGAGCCACAGCCGTTTTACTACTTTATCGATTAAACTTTTCCATACGTTGTGAAGCCCAGGAGAGAAGAGGAGGAGGCGGCGTCGACCGGAGGATTACGATACCGCCGTATGCACCGAAGCGACAACTTTGACAGATTGGTAATTAATGCCGAAGCTGCTGCGCCAGGGGAAGGATTTAGGAGCCACGCGGCCGTGTGTTTGCATTGCGAGAGCCGCGATTTGTCAGCTTGAGAAAAGGCACTTGCGCGACAGGCGGCAATTTTTTTTCTTGTCCATAGACCGCGCACGCGGTTTAACGCGACCAAATATTTAACGTGTTAGCGGACTTTTTATTTATGTACGGAGGAGACGATTCGAACGGGTTGCGAATTACGTCGACGATGTACACGAGGTGGAGATTCAATTTGGATGAGACGAGCGACGGCACCACCAATATTGTTTTTCGATTTATTTTAGATCACCGGCAAACGAATGGTATGTGATATTTGCGGAATTGTTTTTTTTTTTTTTTTTTCATGCCTTTGTTTCCTCGAGAACGAGTGTCCGCGGCCATAACTGACGGACGTATTAGGTATCGATACTTTGTTATTGGAGCGATAAAATTATTTTGCGCTTCCTTATTCTAGGAATAAAAATAAGTTTATTGCTTATTTCCGTGCATGTTTAGTTGAGTTTCTAAATTGAATTGTATTCATCATTTCAAAAGCGGAACATATTAAATGTACGTTACCAGTAAATAAATTACTCTGAATTTAAATTTTATTGTTTTGTTCTATTTTAAAGTAAGTATTCATGCAAATTTAGAAATATGAAACTACTATAATATAGAACATAGTAATTCAAGCCCTTTTTGTGGAGATTTTTTACCAACATTTATATATGATAATTTTAAAATTTTGCAAAAAGCTCTATTTTGTGTTCATTATATATTATACATATCATTGTGATATTGCTCAAGGCTTCGACAACAGAATATATAGGCGAATGGACATTAATTGCAAACGATGTTTAAATTTGTAAATTTCCCGAGAAACGCTGCTACTCGCAATTTACATCAAAGGAGTGTACGTGTACATGCGGGAAAAATTTTAATAAAAGTACAATGCGCCACACTTTTCAAAGTTCGATGATGCGAAAATTATTCAGATACGGAGAGACAGAAACCGAGGGATAGAGCGTGGAAGAATGAGAGCGAGGGAAAAGAAAAAGTGTTACAAGAGACGATAAGGCTTCGGGGGTATCCGCCGTACAGTCTAAAAATACATATTGTGGATAAACGATGCAGAAAAGTCAGCAAGGCGCGTGCACTTTGTCAGCGATACATCCCTGAAATTCACTGGGAAATTACGTGAATCTTTTCATACGCGAATACCAACGATTTAATTGGTTCGTTATAATTTTTCGGACGATGAAGATGATATAAAATTGCGGTCTACTCTCGTCATCGATTTGCGATTTGTCTCAACAACGCAAACACAATTTTCAGTAAAATCCAAGAGAGATTCCCAGGTGCGCAAGCGCGCGCGCTACTTTAAAAAAGCACGAATCGTAAACCTGATCAAATTGTACGCTTCGAAAAATTCTTACCTCTCTCCTTATTCCATACTCCACTACCATCAAATTGATCCAATTCACTCGAATTCCATTTGCTCTTCGTCCACACACACACACACACACACATCCAAGCACACCAATAGAAAGAAGGTGGCGAGTGAGAGTAAGAAATGCCGAGGGGATCCTTAAGAAACGCGATAACAAGCCAGCGCCACTCGGAACCAATAAGCCGAATTGATTTATGCGCCAGTGGCGAATCGCTCAACTTGAGCCTCCCTTTTCCTCTCCTTTCCCCTCTCTCTCTCTCTCACCCTTTCAGTGTATTTCACCCCTCGCTACCCACTCCTATATAGATTGTATTCGTCGCAGGCCCATAGCCAGTAGCAGCAGCAGCAGCAGCAGCAGCACTCCTGCTTTTCAAGAGGTCGAGAAGGGAACACGACTCTCTTATCGTTCCAGTTTACGGTACGGGGCCCATTACTCGCCTTCAATTTCCAATTGATTCCGCGCCGCTCTGCATTGCTACTCGTTGCTACTCTTCTCCTCCTCTCTCCTCGTTTCTCTACCCCCTTTCGGCGCGCAAAACGTCGCTCTCCCGTTGGCCCACGCCCGAAAACACGTCGTAATAGCGTCGGCTGAAGGTGTCAAGTTAACCGTCGAAGGCTTTGGATCCGGCCTTTATATATATATATATATATGTGTGTGTGTGTATGGCGCTAGTAGCGCAATTCGTAGGTCGGATTATGGCGCGCATTCGGATGTCATCGTTTGTGGAGCTTGATGTGCGCGCGCGCGTGTGTTCGACAGTTTGAGCGTATATGTACGGATTCGGTCTGCTTGTGGGTGTGTCGGGTTTTGACGAAGGGGGCGAAAGGAAGTGTTTGTAGGTGACTGCAGGTGAATAATTGAATGGCTTGTTAGATATGGAAACTACTCGGTTGGCGCTGGCTCGGTATTCGCACAACGACGCGCGAGCGCCCGCTTGAATTTCGTTTTAGGGAAATTCGCGCGATGGCTTAGTGCTCCCTCAAGGATAAAAGTTGAGAGGTGCAGGGAATTGCGGGAACTCGAAGCTTTGGGAGAATCCTTGACTGTTGGCTTTTGTAATCCGCTGCATTTGAATTTCGTCGCAATCAATTTCTTGTTGTCGCACGGTTAGAGGTATACATTATGAATCGTCATATCTTTACATCCAATTGATGAGGAAAAAAGTTGTGCGCAGTTAGAGGAACGGTTAAAGTATTTTGCTGATGAGCAACGATTAAAGTTCAGTAATATAGTGTCTATGCAGCTGTCTTACCATTCTCGTCTGTTTCCACTGAAAATTTGTAGCCTCACAATTATGGTAATATAGAATTTACATACAATACAATTATCCATAGAAAATTAGAAGTACAAAATGATTGCCTTTAATAGAATAATATCTTTGCGAGCTCTTCAGCGAAAGCATTGAAAGCGAATTATTCTGATAATGTGATCATTTTATATAAAGCATCGTGGAATGGGGTTAAGCGGTCACCGCGAGGCAGTACACGCTTAGCTCGTGCATCTTCAATGGGAAGATCCTATTGATACATTTGTATAAGACAAATGTTATTCAATCTCGGCCAGGCTTTTGCCAGATTTAAATATCATTTGTCTACACATTGAGTATTCTATAAGAATCTTTGTTAAAAGAATAATTGAATTGCATTTTATTTGTTTGACAACTTTAACTTGATATAATAACTCATGAATATTATATAACGAAGTCGTGAAATGTAACGTCCTAAAACTATTACTAAATATGACTAATTCTTTTTTTATCAAAGTATTTGTTATCCTTTGCTTTAATTAATTAATTTAAAAATAATAACATATTTAAAAGTTTTTCCAAATGATCGAGATCCGAATGCTGTTATTACGAATTAAAAGAATCTTAGGGAACAGAATCGCATATTATACAAAAAAAGCTCGACGGTGGATTCTCCTCGAGTGCACTCGTACAGTTATCCGGCGCACACCAGCGGCCACCACATCCCAGCTTGTAAAAATAGCTCCGAAGCAGAGCTTTCGAGCCGGTTGGAAATCCACGTGCAAGGAAAATGAAAGGATATCTGGGCCTGCATGGCGAGAGGCACGAGTAATAGAGCGTAGATTCTCATTCGATATTGAATAGTTGCCGTTGCCGTAGTAGAAGAGACCCT
The DNA here is from genome assembly GCA_900490025.1 of Megastigmus dorsalis. Taxonomy (NCBI): domain Eukaryota; kingdom Metazoa; phylum Arthropoda; class Insecta; order Hymenoptera; family Megastigmidae; genus Megastigmus; species Megastigmus dorsalis. Next base: position 14,525 of record UELU01144365.1, read on the forward strand.
TAGGAGCTGTATTCCCGAGTGAGTATCGATCTTGTGCTCGATATGGTAGAGAGAGGAGACGATGCGCTGAAAAGCCCCGAGTGTAATGAGCGGTTCGTCTATTTGCACTGCCTGCTCTGTGTGTAAAAGGCCAATGAAACTGTCGTGCGGCGGCTGCTCTTGTGCTGCACAACGGGGACCATTTTGAAAATTGTCGTTTATCTGGGGGGGTAGACAACAAGAGACGCTTCGATAGCCCGATGATCGGGTGCTTTCGGCTCGTTCAACTCGCCTTTATTAGTTTTGAATTTGCGTTCAGTGATTTTATTTGATGATTGGATGGGGCATTCATTAGTTAAATATGTAATTACCTAACTAGTTAATTTCGAGCGAGTGTAATATTGTAATAACTGTTACATGATATTATGAAAATTTTCATTTCGAGATTTTCGTTAATTAATGACTGTGCCCCTCCTATAGTCGAACCTATTTCGAAATTACGTGAGCTAATGTAAATTTACGTAATTTCATTTGCCAGTGAAATTGTTTAACTGTTCGATTTTAAATGTAGCTTTATATAATGTAAAATTTCAATTACATTTGATTTAGACTACAATAATTTAATTCATTTTAACCCAATTTGAAGAATTGCTGAATTATATTATTTTTGATTATTCAGTTAAAATCGTCAAAAATATAATATGGATCGGAATTTTTTTGTATGATTTCCTATAATGGATAAAAAATGTGATTGCTTTTGGTAGCCAGGAAAATATTGTTATTCCAATGTAGAGAATGTTTAGCAACTTGAAAAAATATTTTTCCAGGAAAATACATAAATATTGCTTTTCTATATCAATATTGGAATAGTCCATTGAAATTCTCTATTTTTTAGTATTTTTATTGATTCCAAATAATTCTATATATATATATATTCCAAATAAAGCTAATAATTGACTTTTTAATTGCTTACCATTACAGATACAAGAATAAAAAAAATTAAAAAAAATAAATATTGGTTTGATAATGGACTGTGATATGAAAACACGAGATGAGTGCAATTATGTAGTGTAAATAATACGAAACTGCTTATCCTAAACGCTATATGTACCGCTATTATATTTCTGCACGCAAAGGGAAAGATAAACTTTATGCATCAAGCGTTTTCCACAGACCTCACGTGTATTTCACTCGCAAAATCACTTTCATTTCCTTAATAAAAATCAAACTGCATCGCATTGTAAATGCACCCACACAACTACCGACATCGTATCCTTTCCGTACATACAATTCGTAAAAAGCCTCTTTTCCTCCAGCGCAAAAACCACACAGGCGCAACCATAAACTCAGCTCGACTCGGAGAAACGCGCGAATATCGCTTCTCCGTAAACATATAAGCAATCACTCACGATACACATACGGTCAGATACATTGGAGGTTGCAAAGTAAGGTAAAGGCTTCCACTCACCGTCATCTCCGAGCACGGATGGTCGATGAAAGTCAATTCGGATTCCTCGCCAGCCAGAAGTACGCTCACCGTCTTCTCACCCGACTCGTCGTCTGAAACACACGTATAACACACCATATATATTCCATGTGTATACATTGCCCCTGCACGGAAGATTTTTATTACACCAGCTATATACGTTTTGCAAGCGAGTCAAACGTCGTGTATTTGCTTAGCTGCACCGCTTCGGGGGGGATTCATAAGCTGTCGGTATAGAGTAGATTGTGAATGTATGTACATGGGCTGGGAAGAATATTTTACTTTTTACCGGGGATCGGGTTGAGGTTAAAGCTGCTTATAGAGTGGCGGCAATGTTTGGAATATTGCTTGTAGCCTTTGACGCTCAGCAAATATGTATGGGGATGTTTTATTATTATATGTTGTTGGTAAATAATAAGGTTTAGATGTATTTGGAGGGATGAAAAACCCCATGCAGAAGTTTTAAATATGGCTGAGGTGTGGGAAATCATCTTGCGTGAGATTTTGTTTGAGATGTCTGGATGTATTGCTGAAGTCGCACTCCGTCTGGTGAAAGAGTTCTTGCTGGGATATGGTCAAGGTATTGTACACCTAATTCTTTCTTAAATTAAATTATTAATTAACGAAAATTGTTATAAAAATAATTAATGGTAAAAGAATAGTAATAATAAGTCATAAGATGAACAATCCATCAGACGATTTCTCATACCTCGGCAACAATTAAAGGAGGATCCCGACACTATTATTTAGAATATACCATTATTTAGAATATAAATAGATGTTTAGGTAAAAAAAATTTCCGGGATATGCCCGGTTTTCAATCAATTTTTTTAACTATTCCATTATGTAAGGGAGTCCATTTTTTTAAATTTAATATTTTTTATGTTCTAACCGATGATAAAGATTTTGTGCTTTTCCTTTAAAGACTTCGTTAAATTCTGATTTCGTCGGGGACCTCATTTCCGCGCGGAAGTACGTGAAACGAAGTCGTATGCCTTTTTCGGATTTTGGGGGGGTTGGATGAACGGGTGGAGGCCGATTAATGGGAAACGCATCGATCATGTTATCAATAGGCTGAAATAAATCGAGCCGGTCTTATTATACTTGACTTATGGCAAGGCTCGATGTCCATATTTTACAATCGATCGTTAACGCGGCTTTTTTCCCCCCGAGTAACAACCTTCGTTCCTGCATGTTCATTGACTCGTCGGTTCTGGTGAACTGCAGGTTCACCATTCGAAACACGGCTTTCAAATTCACAATCCAAACTCAGTATGTAAAACAAGAGCCTCTTCATTCGCCATTTTTCAACTGGTCTACGTGCTATATTTCTATGCGGAACGCGCATAGAAATCACGAACAAAATGTCGAGCTCAAGTGTTCATCGATTTGCAGCATCCTAGCATCCGGGAAAAATCCGCGAAGGTGCAGCAAGAATTTGAAACAAAAGTTAAAAGAAGCGTACACACACTTGCGATGCTAAAAGATATTTCGGGAAAAAGTCACGCTCCACAAATTCATCGAATCGATAAGCTCCTGTATAAAATTCGAAAAACGCGTGCCGATCGTTCGCGGCCAAAACTCAAAAACCATATAAGCAAATAAGAAAATATACGACGTCCGCATTACCCTATATATCGCAGCCTCAGCAAAACTCGCTCTTCTACATTTGGCCGTCTGCAGCGAAAGCCAATATACCGCGGTATATACTCGCGCGGGCGAACGACAAAGACAAACGATGACAAATCTCTTTAACAGCCAGTCCCTTCGAACTCACCCCGCAAGCATACACACGCGCGGATAACAGCTACTGTATCGACGCGTGCAGCAGCAGCAGCAGCTATGGCGGCTGTTCGATTTTTATAAAAATGCTGCTTTTTTTTGCGAGCCCGTTCGGTCATGCACACCCTTCCGTCTCTCGAAAATCGAGGTTAACTCGAGCTATAAATCATTACGGGCATTTCCGCCCCGGCAACGCACGCCTATACATATATGTAAGTGAGGCTACGCCGAGAGAGAGAGAGAGAGAGAGCGAGAGTGGGACACATCGCATGTAGTGTGGGTGTAGCATACGTGAATTCCGCGGCCCCTCTTCACTCGTCTATCCGTGGAATCGCGCGCGTTTTACGACCACGACGACGACGACGACGACGACGACGACGACGACGACGAGGAGGAGATAGAGAGAGACGCCCGAGCGAGTAGCGCCAGCTTAATTGGCAGTAAAACTTTTTCTGGACCCCGGCTTCTCTATACATGTCCTCTTTTTTCCGTATACTACGTGCAGCCTGCAAGACCTTACCGTTACAAGGCCTCTGTTGTTGCTGCTGCTGCACCGTTCCTGTATTTTCCGGCTCGTCGTAAATTAAATGCGCTATAGTTTGTCGCTCTCCGTTGCTTTCGGCTGCTGTCTTTCTCTCTGTCCCTATAGCTTTTTTTTTATGGCTCGCGCGAGAGTGCGTGAACGATACCCCGGAACTAGGGTAAGGGAGGAAAAAAAAAATGAAATTGGAGAGGCACTTCGTGGGTACGGCAATGGAAAAATTGACCGACGAAACGTTACTGGTTACCGATATAGTGTGCGTGCCTATGAAAAATACGTCATAATTGTGGAGCAGGGAATGCTTTGGGATATTGAACGTCGCTGATTCACCGGAGCGCAGATTTTTTTTTCGCTTTTATTTTACAAAGTGCTTGCAGTCATTTGATCAATTTTTTACTTTGCTGCGCTTTGAGGCTTGATTCGATTTTGGTGCGCTAGGTTTTATGGTATTTTAGTGCTTTTTCGTATGTGTTTGTACATAAAATAAAATTTTATAAAAATTGATTTAACCTTTTATCTTTAGAAAATATCTGGGATGTTAAAGTATTGATTGAAAATTGTTTACAGGAAGATGCCCACGAGATTGGAACAAAAATTGCAGTATATAGGTGGAGCGTACAAAAAGTATAAAAAATATTGCCTTCCTTTCTTGAAGGGAAAATTGGTAAAAACTTGTTTGAATATTAGGGGTCAATTTTATTATGAGCTGGTATGGACATACACCTATAATAAAAATTGGAGAGACGTAGCAAAAATAAATCAAGTCAACCAGTATAGTGCAAAAACTTAGTAGAAGGTATTAAAATTGTAAATTTTTTCGAACACACGCATCAATTCGTGCCGCGCCTGTTATCAAAAGATAAAGTAACGACGGTGTTATAACGCAATTAATGAAAGGATCGTCGAGATTGTGAGCAATTGGACGGATTTTCGTGCTCTCGAGTAATTGCGCTTATTTCACGTTTGTTATTGTCGAAGTGCACGCGTAAAAGCAGCGATAATTTGTACGACGCCTTTGGGCCGGTGAAGAACTAGCCATGCAAGATTTAATTAAGCAATCACGTATCCCGCTATTTTAGAACTTGAAATCCTGGTGTTATTAATTAACGTGATGTTATTAATTAACATATTTAATGATTTCTTTTATGTGCTTGAACAGAAATGTGTTGCTTGAAGAAACAGTAAAGAAAGGATTTTCTTTCTGAGGAAATGAAAACATTTGCGGTAGGTTTATGGCACGTTGTTTAGTTTGACGTAATTGCTAAATTTAGCAGCTAAAATGAGTTTTTCTTTTAAATTAATGCACACCAATAGAAATTTCGTAATACTTGTTAATATTTTTAAATATATTTAAAGAAAATTTAATTGCCAGAATTCACTTGAGAATCGTCTCACGATGCACAGTTTCGATAAATTTATAAAGCAGACTTTAACAATTAGAAATTGTTCTAATATTTCATAATTAGGTATTGGATTACTAAATTCTTGAGATTTATAAAATCGGTTATTAAATATAACCAGTGTATTGAAATATTTTATTGCTAATGATTTGTCAAAGATTAAACTCGCATTTAAACTTATATTCATATACGTCGAAATATATTTTATTTACATGTTAATGTTAGCATCTTTGTTAACTCACAATTGTATTTCAATATCGATGTACAATGACTGGCGGATATGTCTTTAGTCTACATGTATGAAAAAATTTGTAAATGCATATAACAGCCGTAAAAAAGTTTAATCTTTTTAATAATTGCTTCGAACGAAAATTAAACTGAACCACGAATTTGTATTCTCGTAAAATATTTATAAATTAGAATTTTTTATAATTCTTCTTAAAAAAATATTCGTTACAGTTTCTATTTTGGCTATAAATATTTAATTCTTTAAGTAAATATTATATTTTAAGAGATTTATGATGATTCGCTATATTATTTCTGCAATGTTCTGGGAATAGTATTTTCCTTTGCAATTAACTTTGCAATTGCACAGCAATTACCTCTAAATTTTCTAAGTTTACAGAGATGCACGTAATTAGGGTCTACTGATCCGTTTAAATCTCCTGCAGTCACGTGAAATTTTGATCAGTTAATTATGTACCGTAATGTACACCTGTTCTTATTGACTTATTGTACTATGTCTATGTAAACCAAAACGAATATATGTGTAT
>UELU01144365.1:23458-40498 GCA_900490025.1 Megastigmus dorsalis
CATATATATATATATATATATATATGTAATTGTTTTCGCGACTGCGAACAACTAAGATTGGGAAATAATAGATTATTGATTGGATAGTTGTGATAGCAGTTGGTGAGGAAATCGCTGTAGATGAACAATTGTAAATTTCAGAGAATACAAGGTGTAGTCTAACGATGGACGTTATTAATTGGAGATACTTGAATGACTGTATAGTTACAGTGCGCGCTGCAAAGGGAATATTTCTTTTCAATCAGATGATAGTTTTCATAAATATGACGGTAATATGAGGAAGTCATACATTATAGCTTAGTACTAGCTTTCGTTTTTTGTACACCGTTTTTATAGTATAGGATATCCGCAGACCTTTGCTGCGATATTTTCGATACTCTAACGCTACAAATGAAAATAATATTATAAAGTTTGGAAATAATTTATTTCAAATATTTTATTAAATGATAAATCGGTTTTTATTTACACTTCCAAATAACTTATTTTAGAATATTTTTCTAACGCAATTCTTAATAACATCGGAGATTTCTATCGTACAGACTGACCCCGACCCTTGTCTTTAAAGAATGAAATATCACAGATAATAGACAATCAATCAATGTTAATGTAAAAAATTTAAAAATTTTTATTTAATTGTTAAGTCAAGCATCAAATAAAGTTGTACAAAAGCTCATCGAGATGAAATATTTCAAGATTGACCAAGACTTAAATTTAGAAAAATTAAGGCCGGTCAATAAATAAAAGTGAATTTCACATGTTAACCTTGATCCTTTATTCAGAATTGCGAATAAGAATTAGTTTGACGAAATAGAGTATCACTTTTCAAGGTTTATGCCTCCATAAAATACAATTTTTATACAAAAAAAAAGATGGCAACTCACTCAAACAAATTTATTTATAAATATTTTTGATGCCTTTCCAAGTTCACTGCCAAGCTGGAGATGCTTCATACAAAATGTTTCAATAAAAATAATGTTGCGATATTTTATATATCTATCTAGGTACAGCCTATAATTTATTTAATCAATAAAGTAATATTCTAAAATACAATATTCAGACTTATAATATAAAATTATATGTAAAGCTTAAAACTTATTTTATTAATTAATCGAGATAAAGTAGACAAAACTTTATAAATTTCGAAAGTATTTTAAAGCTAATAATTAATTTATGCGAGCTAATGAGTTTTTTAAAAAAGATAAAATTGTCTCTTATAACGAGGAACCTATAAAACAATTTTTGGAAAATTAATTTTATTTTAAACAGCTTATAGGTGGTCGTTACTGTATAATTCTGTTATATTTGTTTTATGGAAGATTTAATAGGATTAAAATATAAATTCTGTCTCGTACATACTTTGAATTCATATTTATTTTAAATTTTGTCACATTTTTAACAAATAATAACAATTACAAATGATTGGTTGTCGCTAGGGCGAGTAAAGGATTTAGTGGTGGAATATATTTTTTAATTATTTAAAAAATAATTTTAACCAAAAGTTCATTCAAATGAAATAATACTTGGTATTTGAAAATGTAGACATTGTAAAGAGATACATCATTTTATTTTCACTTCAATGAATAAAATTGAGTTAATTGAATTGAACTTTTTCCTATACGCTCTTTATCAATTTGTCAAATTATAACAGAAAATTCCGAATAAAACTGAAACCTGCAAAAAATTGCGTAGGTTTCGACAGCGAGAGAGTACTGAACTTACCGATCGACGTATCGTAGGCGTGCAGGTACTCGGAGGTCATGAACTGCGATACGAGGGAGCTCTTGCCGACTGCCGAGGCGCCGAGCATAAGGACGCGATAGGGCGCCGGTCCCTGTGACGCGCTACTCTCCCTCGAGCTCGCCAGTGAACCGGCAGCCGAATTTCGGGCCGAGCCCGGATACGAGGCGGTCAGATGTTCCGTACTGCAACAAAAAACACAAACAAATGAACGCTCGTTGTTTCACATCCCGTCCCGTTTTCCTTCTCTCCCCAAAGATTCTCCCTTCCTCCTCTTTCCCCGCAAATGATATTCCAATGCGTGTGTTTGCTTTTCCGGGCCTCCCACCATTCCCCAAATGCGTTAATTATAGAGATGTATTAAATGGCGTTATTTTGCTTGTACAGGGGACCGTGACGTTGTTTGATTTGCAAATGAACCGCGAGCGTGGTATTCACTGTTTTTTTACTACGCCCGGTACATGTCTGCTTTTTAATAAGAACCTTTTGCGGTTCGTTCCTAACTGTGGCAATATTTGTGCGCAATGCGTTGGGAACTTTCGTAAATGCGATTTCCATATGTGTGTGCACGTTTGCGTGTGCGTGTTTGCTGAGAATCGTCGGTATATTTCGTGTTTTGTTGAAGCGTAATAAATTCGTACGAAGTTGTTCACACGCACTGAATGGCGAATTTCCGTATGGAATAATTTCAATTGGCAACTTTTGAAAAAGCAGATTTAGAAATATCTTTGCAAGATAAAATTAACAATTAAATTCAGTATAACAAATCATGCACAAAAATACATACAGTGCCATGCATAAATTCGCACACGTGTACACGAAAATAAGATTAGGGCAGTAAAAAGGTAAAAAAGCGAGAAAAAAATGTCTAAAATAATTCTCTCGTAACCATCATACATTGTTCTTGGAATGAGGGAAAAGCGAAAACTTTTATTTTCCCTTGGACCGTCGAGAAAGTCACTTTTTATGGTTTTGAACAAAGCCCGAAATTCCGCGCAACACGAACGTCATTTATACACGTCAAATTTGGAGAAAAACGGGAACAATATTTCAATATAAATGTTGTCATCGTAAAAGTTATTCTTAATTTACGATTTGCTCGAAGATTAACAAAAAAACCATTTCAAACAACTTAAAATTACCCGTTCGCACAAATTCTCATGTTTTCTCAATTTGCGGTGAACCTTTATCCACTTAAAGATATTTCTATACTCTCATACACGAAGGATTCAACAACGAGACCAACAATATTTGTTCAATCTCGTTCGGTGGAACTCTTGTAATAACATAGACTGCATCGATTCACTTTTCGCCACCCGATACTCACGTATACCCAGTGATCATGCCAAATACAGTGAGTGACGAAACAAAGAAAAGGAGATAGAAGTGCAGTTGGGGGAAGGACAAACCACTTAAAAGCTTCCAGTCAATTCCTTTGAGCGCGCGACACGGGAGACGATAAGGAACTTTGTGCAGTCGTGCGCTTTTCTCCTCTTCTACCCTCACGAAATCCTATATATGCGGGAGCATTGAACTCATATACGCAAGGGAACGAGGGGTGAATAGGTTAGCGAGCGCGGGCATTTTACTTAATTTATCCGCTACTTGACCCCGTGTTTTCTCTCCCCTTATATCGTTGATTTATACATTTCATTGATATTGCAGCCATTTGATTTATACAATACGATTATTATATAAATTATAAACGAACTCGCTCAATCTTTCATTCGACAGCCAGGGAAGAATTTCCTCTGCATCGCCTCTCCTAGCAAATAAGCGTACAACACTTTTATAAGTTTAAAAACACTTTTTTTTGCTCCCGACACCGTTGATGAATGGCAAATTAGGGGAGGCTTGAAAAAAAAAACACTAGGCCCGATACCTACACCCCCGCGATAGCTCCGTTTAATTTAAAAAGACGGGGAGGAAGAAAAAGAAAAGGGTCTGAATAAGCGGCTACTTATACCCAGAACCCTTATCGCGCCATCACAATAAAGCGCTTAAAAGCGGCACGCACACACAGGCAGAAAGAAGCGAAATGCTGATTAATGTCGGAGAATCTGCTCGAGAAAAGTGGCTTCCAATATAACCCAGAATTCCTGCGACGCGGGCAACGAGGCTTTACCCGCGCCTTAATACAGAAAGTATCCCTCGAAGAGCGCATCATAATTCTCGATTCGAGATAAGAAGCGATCCCTCGTTTTTTTCTTTCCGCCAGATCACCGAAATCCTCGCCGCCCCCCTCCGAGCATTGAACCCTGAATCATCTTGTCCCCATATCGTTCGCCTCGCGTTCGAATTCCAAAGGGCCGAGACGGCAGAGGCAATTGCCGTATAAATCAAGGGTGAGAACTGCATAGGAGCGCAGCTTTTACGCTTCCGTACGCGACGGTATTGCTTATCTCTAACGCTGCATCTCTCTCGTGTGTGTGTGTGTGTGTGTGGATGCGCGCGAGAGCGGCGGAAGCTGTCACTCGAATTTACCGCTCTCTGCGGATTAACCGCGAACTGCCACCGCCGCCGCCGTGGCCTATTGTCATGACGTGCGGTCGGTCTGTCCCGTCCCGGTCGAGCGTTGATCGCCTACCTATCGTAACGGCCACCGCTAATCTTTTGCCATTGTTACTGCTGCTGCCGCCGTCGCCGTGCGCTTGTTGTTGTTGTCGGTGCTGTGCTGTTTTGCGCGAGGCTCGGGCCGCCGGAAGAATTATCGCTATCGATGCGTCCCTCTCTCTCTCTCTCTCTCTGTGTGCGAAGTGAGCCGTTGTTTCGCGGACTTGTAACAACGAGACCGATATTGTTTGCGCGAGGGAAGCGTTATTTTTCCCCGACCCCCAGCCCCTCCCTGCGATTCGAGATAGGATTGTCTTGCGTTGCGAGTTTAAAAATTGGATGTATGCGGGCGCTTTCGAATGCATGAATATTAGGTATAGGATTCTTTTACTTCTCATCTAAACTCAATTTAACGAGTTTCTACATTAATATGTATGTTATATATTATAGAGTTGGAGTGCAGTTTGGCTTTGGCAGTTAAATTACATCGCGGAATGGCGGTTAATATATCGGTTGATAAGTTATTTACGTGTAACGTTAAGCGCGCGAAGCCATTTATTATACGCATCGGTGGAATTTTGTAAACTTTTGTACACCACCGCTGATGCGGCCAATTAAACGTTAAAGATTCGGGCCGGAATATTTTATCAAACGTATTTAATAGAGGGTAGGGGAGAGACCACACTATGGAGACATTAATTTTAAATGATACGTGCATTACGATTTTCAATGATATTAATCTTCCGCTTGGCGATTTATGGACAAGCTCTTTCGGATAATAAGCGAAGTAGTGCACGGGTAAAACGAAGCGCGAGCTTTTATCGGCGGAAAATAAATACAATGGGAACACAAGCTCGTATGTGTGTATATGGGATGGTCACTCGATCAATGCTCCGAAATTGCTTCAACGCTCCTGCATTCTCTCTCGCTCGTTTTGCATTTTGTATCTTTTTCCGGTAACGCGTGCATTCGCTGCTGCAGCGATAGTAAGCCGAACAATTGGAAATTGCCACAGATAAGATAATGCAGTTGGACGGCGAGCGGTAGCAAAGAGGAAAGAGAGTGAGAGAGAGAGAGAGAGAGAGAGGTAGAGGGCGGAGAAAACGGAAATGCTGACTGCATAACGAGAATGGGAAGAAGTGATCCTGCAATTTCCTTTATATGGTCTTTCCCTTTTTGCTGGCCTTTTCTTGTATCTCGCTGCGCCTTGCTTTTAATGCAAATCCGCTTTCAAGTAGTACAATATAGAGAAGAAGAAAGTCGGCGAATTAATAAAGCTATACATTGAAATATACGCTTATATTATTACTACGTTCCAATAAAACTCAATTATTTATCTTGCGCTTGTGTCGACGTAGTTGGAAACATAAGTTATAGTATCGATTGTGCGAGTTCGTTATCAATAGGGAAATATTCGCGATATAAATGTAATTTTGCGAGAGCAAGCGAATTATGTACAGACTAATTGCCAAATTCCACGCTTGTATACCGCAAACAGTATATCGTACAGCCGTTCATATTGATTCGTCAAAAACTGAGCGCAATAGAAGAGTTTCTCCGGCGGGGCGCGCACGTATATACACGGCAGACAAAATATTTCGCAACACGCGGACGAACGAGTAGCGTATATAGCTCCCAACTCGTATATTCGCGACCCATTTTTACCACCGAGGCTCCCCCTTCCCTTCCCCCAATCTATCAATCTCCCTTATGGACAGGCATCGCGCACAAACAAACCCCGTCGTGGAATATTACTTTATCGCCGTAGTATTTATCGCGAGAGAGAGAGAGAGAGAGAGAGAGAGAGAGAGCCGAACTTTTGCACGAGCTCGATAAAAACACGACTACGACGCAAGTGTGCAAAGAAGTTTCAAAGACGTTGTACACTATACATACCATAGCTGTAATTTGCCTTTCCAGGCCAAGTGTCCGGGTGAGCGAGAAGAGCGAAAATAAAGGATCGTATAGGTTGGCGCCCGGTGAACCGAAAGCCCAGTGACCCGACTAATTTCGTTAACGAAAATATATGGATTATCCGGGGGAGGGGTGTCGAGCTGGCCGCGCGAGCGCAAAAGAAAAGGCTGGTTTATAGGCGTTCGGGCGTGTTATGCGCTTCGAGCGATGAGATTCCATTGAGGTGTGTGTGTGTGTGTGTGTGTGTGTGTGTGTGTGTGTGTGAGATTGTGTGTCGGAAGGCCGCTGCTTTTGGAGCTTAGCGACGTGTACGATGGCGTGGGATGGCTGTATACGTGTGAAGCTGTTGTTAAGCGTCGCTCTGGTGTCGCTCGCTGTAGTTCGGTTGACATTCGTTCGCTGTTCGGCGCAGCTCTCCTGTTTTTTTTTTCTCTTTTTTTTTGTTGTTCTCGTGCCCGATCGGTATAGGTAAGCATAGGTTTTTCGACGGTAACGTTTCAAAGTGCCGAGTACATTTTATGCGAGTGTTTCGTTAGATTCGAGTATTTTAATGAATATAGTAATGACAAGTTTAGATTTACCTGGATATTATAAATTCCGTATTCGATATTCGGAGTAGAAATTCATCATAGCCATAATAATAAAATTAACTTCGTTTAATATAATTTTAATATTTAGAGAATATACATCGCGAATCGACGTAAGGTTAACAGATCGATGAATATTCCCGAATAACCGACAATCTAACTATCGCTAGTTAATTATATCGACGATATTGTTTTGACACACAGTCGAGAGTATATATATGTACAGTCTTGAATTAGGCACCTCTATATACTGTGTATCGTTGGCTTCGTAGCTTCAGTCGACGGGGACAATTCTCTAAAGTCAAACACGTGTGTCTACGTCACCTCATCGCCACACGTAAACTCACGCGTTCGATCTAGAGCACTGGTCCGTATTTGCTTGAAAATCTTCAGCTACTGGTGCCGCTGCTGCTGTTGTTGCTGCTTCGCTGTTGATTTTGAATTTGAAAAGTGTTATTTTCACGCGAATATTCAATTTGCGCACGATAGAACAATAACGTTTGATTGTTATTTAATTACCGTTTTTTACATTGTTTACTTGGATGAAATTTACACGTGATAAAGTAATTGTTCGTGCAGTGATTCATTTTTTTGAAGTAGTACGATCGAGACTGTTAGCATTGTTTACTACGATGAAAAAGTTAATTTATTGGATGAAATATTTTTTGCGTTACGACTTATATTGATTGTCTCGTTGTATTTCATTAAAATGGTCATTTGCGGATATGTAAGTACATCTTAATCCATGCGTTAAACAAGTTAATGAATCATCGTCGAACATTATTACTTTTTCGAAGAGTTGCTGTCGCTTATATATCATTAATAGAACAGGTGATAATCAAGGAATATCCTCAAACCAAAGTGTGTAATTGTCTGTGGCTCATTTAGAAGAATGGTCATCTTATCTCTACTCTAGAAATTGATATATAAAGGACAGGCTTATCCATGATTTCCGAGTAAGCGATCCATTTTTTACCTTATTCCATAATTTTCATATAGAAAGCTCTTCTTTGGTCGCTTGGCATTGACGAAGGTACATTTCCATCTTTTATATCTAAAGCAATAATCGCTTAAGCCCATATAAATCTATATAGATTTCCTTTGACCTTTTGTCATAGTTACTTGTATTTATAATTACTTCTACCGTATCAAACTTTCGACTTGCAAATTCAATCAATGCTTACATTTTAACGGTACAAATATTTCCTTCGCGAAATCACCTACTCTAAAATACCACCAATACAATCGATACAAGCTCTAAATTCACATGCTGCAGTCTCATATCGAATTAAACACCTCTCCCACACTCGGTATTTGGCGATTCCTTCGATACTCAACCCAGATTACGCTCAATAAATATGTAATGACAGATTAAAATGATGTATATATATAGAGATGGAGTAGAGGAAAGGAACTAGAGTAAAACGCAATTTAAAAATTCCAGCGATTTGATGAAGCTGCGTGAGCTGCATGTGTATACGAGTCCCCGCAAGTACCTCTCTCTCTCTCTCTCTCTCTCTCTCTATCGCTAGCCTACTATCTGCATATGTATGCTACACAAGTATGAATATGCAGGCCGATTATTTTCGCGAGTATTACACTCTGTCGAAAATGCTATACTGCTTCTACTGTGGCGCGTTGGCGTCAGGAGTGTTGAGAGAGAGAGGGAGAGAGAGACAGAGAGATATGGTATACTCTACACGCGTATATATATGCTTCTTGCGCGCGCGATCGTAATGCAATCTACCCATCAAAATAATTGATTCAGCGCGCCTGCACTTTCTTCCCTCTCCATGCACTCGCTCGTACGCTCTCTCACTCTCTCTCTCTATATATGCATGATAAGCTTTTGAAACAGGGAAGGTATGCTCTTTATACATAGGAGGTATCGTTCTGTAAATGTTGGCCGAGTCATGGGGGGGAAGTTCTCTGCCGGTCATCGTTAATGAATTATGAGGTAGCCGCTGCTGCTGCTGCTGCTGCAGCACGTGTGTTCTCAGTTTGCCACGTCTTCCTTTACGCGTAACGTATTCTCTTTTACCTCTCTCTCTCTCTCTCTCTCTCTCTCTCTCTGTCCCCGAGCTTGCCTATAACTATATGTATAGATCTCTCTTGAGAAGGAAGCTTTATACTGAGAGAGAATCACTGCTGGCGAAATGACGCAGAGAGCGACTGTAAATAAGTACACTCCGAGTAGCCAGCAAATATTTTCTAGTTTAAAGGCTGTTTAATGTTTAAGCTGATCTCGGGAAGCTACTGCGTCGCGCGATCGTACATTCTATTTGGCAATTTAACAAGTGACGAAGCTATCGTTTTGCTTAGCAATTGTTTGGTAATCGTTTGAGAATAAGCTTATCGAGTGTCGAAAAAAAGTAATCGATAATCTTTTGGTGATCGATCTTGGGGAAAGAGTAGAGTAAAGTTTAATTGTCTGTAGCTACATTTCTAAATAACCGTATATATCGATGTATTGACTATTTGCAATTGTGAATTAATTTACCATCGTTATCGTGTCGATGCAGAGAAAAGAAATGCCTATCTACGTTTAAATAATTCTCTATGTGCAGTCAGAAACCTGAGTCAACAGTACACTTGAATAGATTAACGCGTCGTCTGACTATACTCGGAACATAACTACTGACGCCACATGCTGCGGCTGTACTCTCTGTTATTCGCATGCGGTTTATAATGTTAATACCTGAAAAATAAATGGGTACAGGTCTTCAAATGCTCTGTGTGCGTGGACATAATTATGTATGACAACCAAGTGTTAATACACAGAACACACTAACAGATCGTTATACGATTAGAAGCAGTATATACAGTTTAATTTTCTAAAAAACATGTTCGTTAAATTGCAGTCTTTTCGTGCGCGAAACTAATTATTAGAAGAGGCACTCTTCTGAAAAACTAAATCCTAAATCCACAAATTTAAAGCTTGAATTCATCGCAGTCTAAAACGCATATTCATCATCGCAGTCCGTTAGCAGCAAGCCACAAAGCAAATAAGAAAGCTCGCGACTCCTCGCGAGTGCTTTAATTCGTCTTATTCAAAATCTCACTTACTTTTCTCGTCGTCACTTTTGTGAATCTCTCTCTCTCTCTCTCTCTGGTCTCGAAGCAAAAATATGAAAGCCAGAGGTTTGGTTCATAATGCGTTATAAGAGAGGTATAAAGGATATATATATTCTCACTTTTATTTCGACTATAGCGCGTCCTTTTGGCGCGTAGACCTGAATTATTCTAAGACTAATGCTCTCTGCTTTAGCGCTTGCTCGACAGTCTAGAGTGTAGAGAGACCGTTTCCCGGCTGCTTCAGCGTTGTTAATATTCACTCAGAGAGCTTAGTCTTAGCTTTGAAATATTCATAGTGATTGTTTGGGACTTTGCGTGTGCCGCACCCTTTCAAACGCTAAATCGCGGTAATGGATCTTTATATTTCCATGGCAGGTTGTATCATTTCGAACTCTCGAATAAAAAGTTTCATTCATCGGCGCACTCTAGAATAAGTTTTAATTCGTTTTAAGCTGTATAAGTACGAGGTTGAAATAATAATCCCCGGATTTTTAAAAATAATTACACCGAAGCCCTTAAACGCTAATTAAACTTTGCCCGGCAAAAAGAGCGAGCCATGACAAATCAACTTTTGCAGACGCGGCGGACTCCAAAAAGCCTTGTTTCGAGAGATTTGACCGCGAGCGAAAACTCGGGGAATTCAGTCGGTCAACGGATTGTATCGAAACTTTCGCCAACGACGACCATTATAATTCCACAAAGGCTGCCGATGTAGAGGGCACGATTACTATATAGGGTGCCACGATCGGAGATGCGAACTCTCCTATACACACCGAGACACAGAAAATTTACTTGACCTCCTTCTATCTATAGCTGCACACACACGTACACGGACACACAGGCGCACAGAGAAGATCTACAATGGGAGAAGCGTAAGGCCTTAAAGGATAACGAGAGCTGAAGCTTCGACCGTTCGAGACGGTTCGCTTAATTCGTGCTCTCGGGCTGCTGCTCACCGAGAATATACCTACGCGGTTTAAACTGTGCATATGTGTCGGTGGCGAAGCAAGGGAGCGAGAAATGTATAGGAGCTGCGGATGGGAAGCGTTTCTATAGTTCTGTGGAGACTGTGTTTAGCGAGAGAGGGACGCTATATTTTGATAACGAATTCGGCTGCGAAATGAATTCTTTTTCAAATTACGACCGGTATTTGCTTTTACTTTGGGAATGCAGCGTAATTGCTCGAGTTTAATTCGGTCTTTTATGGATTTCCGTTGTTCTATGACTTTAAAGAGAGTGCAAAGATGACAATTGGGTTTTTGAATGCATGTTATTTTGTGGGATTTTAAATTTGAAGTAATAGTATGTACGAATTTATTTTTCTACATAACTATAGTTGTGAGTTAATTTAATACTTTTTTTCTTCTTATGAAAGTAGTTATTTATTCTGATAGTGCTATTCGCGAGTTACATTCTAGAGTTTTAGATCAAGATGAAGAAGAAAGTTCATTATTAAAGTAATTAAATTGTTTGACAGACTCCTTAATCAATTACATCTTGAAACTTTGATTGATAAGAAAAGTTTGAGCATCAATGTTTATCTATCGATAAAGATGTTGTACTTTGAATTATTAGTTGAACGATGCATATTGTGTGTATTAATTAAAATAACTATATATAAGTATATATTCGATTCAAATGTTGAAATAAAAAAAAATTAAGTATAACAAACATACACGATATTACATTAAAAAAAATATCTACTGGGTTATCCAATTTGTTTCTTCAAAAATTTATCTCACCGATTCTCTAGCTCAACTATTTCTCAAACCCGTATAAGAGTAGTTTATCACCGCACCGGAGTACAAAGAAAAAAACGAGAAACTTCTCTATGACAAAGCAAACTCAGTCTTCTCACGCTAATGAACTCTCTAGGCTTTATCGTCCAATCAAATGGCCTTCTAAGATAGCTTATAAAAGGCCTTGAGAGGTATCGCACTCGTTCTCGAGATAACGCAATTTATAGCTTAATTCCATTGCACAACTATTCCCTCCCCCTTTTCAAATAGCCTCCGCAATTATGGGAGCTTAAAGTAGCAGTTTAAAAATTACGCGCCGAGAGGAGCGAGGAGGAGGAGGTGAAAAGCGATACACAAAGCTAAAAGGGAAAACAAAGAGCTGCGAGGAGAGAGAGAGAGAGAGAGAGAGAGAGAGAGAGAGATGTGCGAAAATGCTGAGTGGGAATGCGCGCGAAGGAAAGCGCCGTTCGGGAGTAAAGAGGAAAATGCCATCGAGAAATTGCGAGGGACAGAAGAAGCAAAAGAAAAATACAAAGAGAGGGCGGCAAATGGTATTTTAAAATACGGAAAAGGATGGAGGAGATGTAAGAGTTAATATGAAGCCCGCACGGCCGCTCTTTATACGAGGAAATACGAGTTTTATATGTCAGCGTTGTTGCATATAGTATATATACATACGTAAAAATAGTTTTTCCCATTAACGATTTGTCACACGCGTTGTTTTCCGTCAACTGATGATATAAGATATTTGTCCCTTGTCCACATCGCGTAAACTTGATGGGAACTTGGGTAGATTTATATATACGCATTTGATGAAGATACTAGCGGAATTTATTACAATTGCTTTAGTTTTGAATGATAGTATATACGTAGTGGTTTCAATTTCAACTTATTTCACTCGAAGTATGCGGAACGCCCATTAATTCTACCAACGCAAATATTTACTATCTCTGAGTAATGTTGCAAAATATAATATAAGATACTTAGAGGATTATTATAATGAATTTGTCATCTTTTGCTTCTCTGAACTTATGCATACACACGCACAGTTTTGCTAAAATCACGTCTTTAACAATGTACCTCACAACGATTTCCACGTTTGCAGGGTAAATCAAAGAATTGCTATTCGACGTGAAATAGAATAATTAACACGCGTAAAAGTATAATTTCACCGTATAAGAAAGAATATCGCAGAAACTACAGAGAGATAACAGAGACAGAAAAGCCAAGATAAACGCCCAAGCTCACAGGGGTCAAACAAAAAATAGCTATACACGTAAAAGAAACATACGATCATTGCGCTGAAAGAAAGGCATAAGCAAGAGAAATAAGAGAAATAAGACAGAGAGAGAGAGAGAGAGAGAGAGAGAGAGAAGATAGAGACATACCTCGAGTTGCTGGAGGCGACGCTATTGTTGGAGCGTGACCGACGGCTCTTGAGGGAATCGCCCCTGTTCACGACCCGGTTGTTGGATATGCTGAAGTGCCTGCGACGATAGTATTCCTCCTCGACACCGGTGTTGGGCATACTGGCGACCCTCGACCTCTGCTGCGGAAGACACAGATAATTCGGACGGCCTCCGGCACGGCTGCCCGGCGTCTTCACGGACTGCGACCGGCTGTGGTGCGGACTTCCGTATCTGTCGAGACGACACACGACAACCAAGGTTAGGTTTCTACAGTTATGGTGTATGCGCACAGCTACACGGCTGCATTATATTTGCCTTGAATTTTTGGTATGCTGTTCGGGCGGGTTTTTTTGCACTGCACCGACCTTTAGATATTTTGCATCATCATTTTTTGGTAAACATCGTTTATCTCGTTTATATATATATAAGTATAGGGAAGTTTTACGGATTGAGTTATTAATCGAAACTTGAGCTTATATATACAATTTCGATACGTAATATGGACTTGACTTGATGTTATCTTAACTTGGGGAAATCAGAAGTTACCGATGAGCACTAATAAAATGGAAATCTTAGTGTATAATTGAGGTACTGCGTATCATTGTCTATACGTATATTTGATAACTTCTATGATGACGTTAAATACTCGAACGATCGCATGCTTTTAATTGATTCTCGATAAAGCTGCTACACTATATTCGCGCGATACGACGTGCACTGAAAAAAAACGAACCTTAAAGCCAACACGAGAGAGCGGTCAGTCTGAGAACTCGGCAAAGCCCATCGTCATGTATCCTATGCACATCTCCACGATAGTCGTACACCTAACGTATATCCCCTCTAAATTATCGAACCATAAACGACGGGTTATACGTTGAGCAAATGCGCATCCTATATTCAAACGGTAAATAGAACTTCTAGGAACATACACACACACAGGCTACCATTTACCGAGTTTGTGCAATCCTTCCGTCCATACATATATATATAGATAGATCGCGCCGAGAGTTTACACACTAGCAGACGTGTACACGGTGTGCCGGTGGATAAAGAAATTTCCGTCCAAATGACGCGAGTATATATTAGTTTAATTGCCGGAACACATTACGAACGCGCGCGCGCGCGCACAATGCGTTGAACACAGGACTAGTCGCATATGTAGACGAGTGTGTGTGTGTGTGTGTGTGTGTGTGTCTATGTGTGTATG
Source organism: Megastigmus dorsalis (assembly GCA_900490025.1). Classification (NCBI taxonomy): domain Eukaryota; kingdom Metazoa; phylum Arthropoda; class Insecta; order Hymenoptera; family Megastigmidae; genus Megastigmus; species Megastigmus dorsalis. Next base: position 37,680 of record UELU01144365.1, read on the forward strand.
CGCGTATATACACTGAGGCATACAGACAGTGCATGGCCTACTTGGCAACGGCACCATTTCAACATAGCGGCAGCTGCTGCGCCACGGCAAATATGATGCAGTCTCCCTCTCCACCTTCACCAAACTACCCGGAAGCTATACGATTCTCTGTGCATCTCTCTCTCTGTGTGTATGTGTGTGCGTGCGCGGCCTGTTTGCACTCGAGGTTCGCCCATAGACGCGTATTTTCGAATTCCGTTCGTACATATACACCTGCACCATGGTGATGCAGCTCTTTTTTTTCGTTTCACTTGTTTAGCGCCTCGTTCTTTTCACTCGAATTATAAAGATAACACGCGACGGAATTGTTTAATAGCGCGCGTTCGCAGTTGGAGCGCCATCGTTGCGTATGCGATACTCGTGACGGACAGCTGAGGTGAGATTGCGAGTTAGGTACGAATTGTGTGTGTAGACGATGGGAGGAGGTGCGGAATCGATTTTTTTTTCTTCTCCCCCTTTAATTTAGTGACTATTTCGATTCAAGCGCAGAATTAATTGGACGTATTTATTATTGAGTTACACGGGTGCGCACGGATATCACTAGGCTGGCCAACAATTCATTGAATAAATCATTTAATTGGGGGGGGGATTGAATAATCGAACGCTACGGAGTTTCGTGTTATATAGTTTTTTTTTCTTTCTTTTTTTTCAGCAAAGTATATAGAAACAGATAGACTTTGATTGAATACGTTGGGAAATTGTTTCGTGCAATGGTGTTCATTTTTTGTATCTGTTAAAAATACTTCATTTCGATTGATGCGGAGAGTTCGTCCAGTGATATAAGTTTAACAAAACGTACGGAATGTGCACTTGACGTGTACGTTATGAAGCATTTATAATTAAAAGTCCAGCGATTCTATATTTTTGCGGTCGGAGGTTTTGCAGCGAACGCCACAGTGGTGCAGAAGCGGTTGCGCGCGTACAGCTACGGAATCGTAAAACAATGCGGAACACTCAATAATCCATTACGGGAACGAAGAAAATCGCCAATCTTTGACGGTGCAAAAAAAAAAAAAGAAAACACATAGTAGTTCGGCTGAAACAATGCACGATGTATATACAAAGAAAGTCGAGGAGAGAAAACAAAGTGTGCAGGAAAAGCCTCGTTGTAGCGCGTTTTTTCTACCGGCGCGCGGGCGATCGTCAAAAGGGCGTCCGAGCGTACATAGCGATGAAATTTCCCAGGCCAAAGGAATGAATGAGCGTCGGGGGTAAAAAACAAGATGGAAAGCGGGAAAAAAAGCATTGCCAACACTGCACGAGAGTCGATCGGTCGAACATTTATACGTCGCACACACACACACACACACATACACGTGCACGTGTAAAAAAAGCGGCCGCCGCTCAAAGCCCCGGCGCCGCAGCGCTGCAATGTTGTTTCTAACCGCACGGGCGGAGCGCGCGACAAAATGAAGTCGATGCCGAGAGAGAGAGAGAGAGAGAGAGAGAGCTACGACGACGTCGCTCTCTCGGCCCCCAACTCTGCCACCCGTCGCTGCTGCTGCTGGTGGCAAATATTTTCTCTCGCTCTCCGAGCGTTGCGGTTTTGTTTGCCTCTCCTTTTGTGTGTGCGTGTGTTTTCCCGGCACATGAAAAATTTTACCCGCGCTCTTTGTTTCGAGCGAGGCAAAGGCTGCCACTGCTGCTGTTGCTGCTGCTGCTGCTGCATGTAAACGTATGTGCACTTCCGCGAAAATGGATTTTCTTCGCTGCAGCGCAGCACATCGGAACATCTATGCGCACACTGCACACATACGCGCTTGGCTGCTGCAGTGGCGTCTCTGGATATGCGGAAAATCTTGTGGCGATTCAGTTGCTTTGACTCGAGAATTGCAGGGAACAGATTTTCGGGTGGGAGAATTTCTACCGTGAATATATATATATATATATATGTCATTTCGTGATAGATATGAGGATTTCACGAGCTTCCGTAAGTTTTAGGCTTGCTGGGTAAAAAGGGTTTTATCATGCACGAAATATTTTAGCGATTTTTACGATTTACTTTATGTGCAGCAGGAAAAAAAACTACAGCCGAATACAATTATTCTATTTTTAGATGTCCAAATTTACTCGAAGTCTGTTTTTTTTCGCACGAGCGTTAGTATCAGTAAATATACTTTTTTAAGCACAATTATGCTTTGATGAAAAACGCGATGGAAAATGAAATTCGTTTTGAAACTGAATAACTATGGCTTGTATTTCAAAAAATGTTATGAAATACGAAACGATTGAGCAAATCCAAAGCGACACGTGTCCATATTGGAGACAAAATGAATTTTTTTATTTCAAATACACGGAGAGAAATTGTCTTAGAAAAATTACCAGACTTGGTAAGTAATGGTGGGACAGACTCTGAAAAGCGGCCTTTTTGTTATTTCTTTAACAATTTTTATTATTCATGTAGCCTATAATCATAATCGAGATACTAAAATCTAATAAGTAATGGTCGTAAATTTTATTAAACAGTACAGTAAAATTCTACATTTATACTAATTACAAACGCATTAGAATAATATGTATTAGTAAACTTAGTAAATTTTATTACATATATATCAATTTGTACTGAAATCGGTAAGAAATTTTGCTAAAAAGTATGGTAGTTTTTCTTACCGGTGTATTAGCTAAGCATTTTACTAGACTGTGTAACCTTCAAATGCGGACATAATTTATCGTTATCTTCGCAAGATTTATTAATTGTATTCTTTTTCAAATATAAATATTGTAGTAAATGTTTGTAATATCGTTTGATATCAATTGATATCAGTAATATGCTGTAAAAA
>UELU01144366.1:0-19652 GCA_900490025.1 Megastigmus dorsalis
CTACTTCTGTCTATATAGAAACCACCGAACCAGATTCTAATGTTGCATCTAAAATAGGGTCTTATTCTAATGTTGCATCTAAACGGGTTGTCTTATTAATGAGCCCAGCACCTCGGGCAAAACGCACTTTTGAATTTTTCATTTTAATATTGACATTTTTCATGTCACGATGAAAACGATGGCAAATAAACACAGAATTGTTTGCAATAATGTTTTATTTTAATAAAATAATAAATAATAGGGTATTAAACTTAAATGATAACTGAAGAAAAAATTTTTGAAACACTTTTAACACGCTTATAAAGTATTTAAAACAATGTTTCGTTTCATCTCTCAGTAGACTAGAGAGTACCCATAGAGCTACCTTAATATATGTAATAATACATAAAAATATATAATACAATAAAAATTAGCTTCGATAGAGAATCCATTTATTGTAATTTTACCTTACTATAGACTTTTCATTTTAAATAACTACTATTTAAAATTAATTTATAATACAGCCAGTAAATTTTTAAATTTGATTACTCTACTATTATTGGGCATGCAGTGGTACTACATCTATGCCTGGTGGTCTTGAATCGCCTGAAACCATAGAGCTTCGATAAAGGAAAATCGAGAGAGAAATGGAAGACTGTGATACTCCGGCTCTATTTACTGTCCTGCAAAAGCGAAGTAGTGAAGGACTAGGTACTTCTATGATGGGCAGCACTCATATCTACAACATGACAGGTGCCGGCGGTCAAGCTTCACCATCAGTTATTGCTTCTCGACGAGGTGTAATTCTGAAGTCAGGGCGACGGAAAAAAAGAAGCCGTAGAATTAGCGCTTGATCTCAGTGAATTGGATTTGGATTCTGAATCCATGGCTAGTCGGTACGAGGAAACGATGCGCAACCGCCAAACTCTGCGACGGGAAGATTTAACCGACATGTTACAAGATCATGTTCAAAGACAAAAGGAAATTTTCATTTTAGTATCTAAATATAAAGATAAAATGTGCTTTTTATTAAAAATAAATATTTTTCAGAGCAAGAGAACACGTCAGCAGAATCAAGATCCAAGATCGTCAAAGAAATACAAGGAGTTCAAATTTTAAAGGTTCAAGTTATAAGTTGTACAGTTATTTTGTATTATTTTGTTGTAATATAATCAATTCGATATGTTATACCTTACACGAAACATAATAAAACTAGATTATTTATCTGATCTTTATATTGCTTCCTTATCCTTTGCATTTACACTCAAAACTAAGAATTATATAAGTTTTTATAACTGTATTATAGTATAATTTGTAATGTGAGTTTTGGGTGGGCAGAAATTAAAAATAGAAAAACTAAAGGAAAATTACATAATCAACGGTCGTACGTAAGTCGTTTAATATAATGTTACGCTCGTAGAAGAAAATTGGTGATCACAAGCAAATTTCAGTCACGGTTCGGATTTAACATAAATTTTTTGCTAGCCGATATCTTTTCAATCAAGATCAAAAGTCCAAACCGGCAGTTAAACCTTTTTGAAATTTTGCAAAATAGTAAGATCTATGATAAAATCCTTATAAAAAGGGTATTATACAGGCAAGTATGCTTTTTTACCAAACCTCATCAATATTTAATTTTTCTTTTGTAAATATTGTAAAAAGGTAAAAATTGTGTCAAGTAAGTACGATTTTTCTTCTCCAGCACAAGTAAATTTATTCTTGAACCATAAATCCTACTATGAAATCAAATCTCTTTAATCGCTGTATCTATAATCTCTTTCCGATAATCATCATGAATAAAAAAATATATATTAGTTTTTTGCTGCATAACATTAAATTCATATTTTCAACTAAATATATAATCCATTCTTGTTGATAACATTGATGTAAAATCACAAATATGTAACGTCCATCTTATATAGCGCGGCCTCTATAGTTCCGTTTACTAATGTATAATGATGCGCACGGACCACGAACCACGGACCACGGTGGTTCTCCGTGTCATGAGCGTCATGGCTCTGCACTCACGCCAGACATGCACTTGTATAAGATACACTTCTATACCTAAATAAAGTGTACTATATAGAATTCGACTACATATTATTTAACAATTCTTTGATACAGTTTTGATATATTGTAATTTGAGCTAAAGAAAGTTATGAAATAAAGCCAGAAATTACTGTCAAGAATTCTTTTTGTCTCAGTAAATTAGATAAACAATTCCTTATAGGTTTACGGGAATTTTTCAATTTCTTATGGCAAAATTTGGCTAACAAAGTTCTGAAATCATCTCTGAATTTGTCAAGCAGTTTAAAAGTCATTTTAGTTACTCCATTAATTTTTTTATTTTTTCAATTTTGTATAATATTCTTAATCTTATTTGGCGGCACGGCGTCATAGGCAGTTTAAGGTGACGAACAAAGAGTAACTTTATAGTAATTGCAATCAAGTGCAGCTGTAATATGTAAAACAATGAAAGTAAAATTAAAATTAATAACTACCCAAATACTCATTTCCTTAATATTGAGAAGATATATAATAAGTTAGTTGAACCACACGTAAACAAAAAAAATTTCTTAAATTTTTTGCAACCTTATATATGTATCTCTAGTTTTTCTGAAAGAATCATAAATTTTGTGAGAAGTCGGGGGAGCTTCCTTAAATTGCAAAGTTTAATTTCTTTTTTAAAACAAAATCATCATAGGTCTACATTACAAAATTAGGAAGGGCATAGTACTTATTACAGTAAGTCAGTAGTTTGCATTTTTAAAATTGAGATAAAAACCTTACTGAACACATATTTATTCAATATCATTTGTCAAAAAGGCTTACTTGTGAATTTTAGAGCTATCGATAAAAAATGGCTGATCCTGAAATTTCATTCTTATTAATAATTATTTTGTTTACAAAAAGAGGCACCTCGACTGTTGATTGAATCAAATCATACGACAAATTACAGATTTTACTCTGCAGTCCGTATAGACTCCGTAGAATTTGGAATGTGTTGCCAAATAATTTACAAACACTTAAAAGTATAAGTGAATTTAAAAACTCCATACGAGAGTAGCTACATTAAATAGGGCTTTTAAGGTAGCTCTAGGGTTAATCCGACTTTCTAAGACATAAAAAATAATTACGTAGAAATATTCAGGAGGATTTACTGAATATATATTATAAATATTGAGGCGATTTATCGTGTAAAAATTAAAAATATTGTAAATTAAAGTAGAGGTATTTAAGGGTATTTAACATTAGCCCTTATGAGACAGGCTCTCCAACAGATAGAAAGTGAAAGATTTTTGAATAGATAGCGGTCTAAGCCATTACTGAAAAACTAGATTTTAATAGATTGATATCTCATCTTTCCAAAAATATAAAATTTATTATAAGTTATCGTGTAAAATTAAAAGATATTTACTATCAAAGCAAGTAAAATCTTGTTTTCGCGGGTTAATTGAGGAAGCAATAATAGAAATGAACAGAAAAAAATTATTTTCAAAATTGTCTTATTTTTTATATACTTTTAATACGCTTATTAAAGGGTTTAAAACAATGTTTCGTTTAATCTCTCTAGTGACTAGAAAGTACCCATAGAGCTACCTTAAGCGATTGTATTAGTATAAATTGGAGACTAATTGTTAAATCATAATTACGGTTATAACTATAGTTAATAAATTTTGTTAAAGCGGTATTACACCTTGTATTTCATTTAAAAATGTATGTTGATGTGCTGCAAATTTTCGCATTTCAATTTTTGTTATTGTTTTGTACATGAGCTTATACCTGTTTGATTTGAATAAATAAATACATAAAAAGCATCTATTTTAGCCATGGGTATGAAAACTGTATTTTAACCAGTATATAATAAGAAATGTAATATTAAACCTGAACCTATATACATGAATTTCAGTGTTAGAGAGATTAAGTAAGTACTCCTCAAATTTAATTGTTCGCTGAAATTCTTTCATAAATAAGCATCAATTTTAGCCATGGGCATGAAAACTACATTTCATCTAGCATAAAATAAAAGGATCTATCAAAAAACCTTTAAAAAAAAAGTATAATACAGGCAAGTATGCTTTTTTACCAAACCTTATCAAAATTGTTGAATAATAAATAAATAATAAAATACTCTTACACTACATTTGATTATTAATTTTTTAAATAGATAATTATTACTATTATTTCACCTCATGCATTTAACATCATTCTAAAATTTTCTTACACTACTTTTAATTTTGTTAATATTCTACAAAATACTATAATATGAAATCATATTTATTAAATTGATTCTCTTTCTAATAAACATCGATAAAATATAAAATATTATCACATAGTAATACTTTACTATAACAACATTAAACATATTTTTTATGCAAAAGGACTCATTAACTCCCTCTAAATCTAGGGGGAATCCCTCTAATCTGGCTACAACTAGATATCATAAATAATTGTATTTGATTCTTAAGTTTAGAATTTTATACAAAAGGGAATTTAGAATTACAAGCCCCCTCGAATTAAAATATACGTATTTGGATCAATATTTCAAGACAAGATTAAAACAAGACAATATTTTTTGGTCTCAAGTCCGAGACAATTTAAATTTTTTCAAGATTTTCTCGATACCTATGTACTTATACAATATTTTTATAAATATTCTTTTTTCACTATCTTGTGATGCATTTCTTTCCTTCTCTGCCCTTCGAGTCCTATACCAATAGCCATTCAGCGTTTGGTTTCTTTCACCTTCATTGCTACCCCACAAGCGCCTGTATTTTCATACAAATCATGAATTTCATTTGTTGTTGTGATATTTACGACCTAATTACTTATCTCTCGTCAATTATAAATTTTGTTTTGCATTATGGGCACGGCCCGTGCACCTCATCGAGTGGCGACATAATTTTCTTTGCCAAAATGTTAATGTATGAATTCCAATGTATGAATGATGAATGATTCGTTGGAATTGATGCTTTGCCCGAGTTTCAAAAATTAAATTAAAATAAAAGAAATATAAACTGTTCCAAACATCCGCATAGATATCAAATAAAAGAGAAGTTTTAAAATGTTTCATATATTCTGATGCATATTATCATTCGGTAATTTCGAGTGTTATATTCCTTTTATTCCAAAAAATATATTCGAGTTCAATTTTCAAATTATCAACACATGCATTGCGGCTTACGAGCTTTCATAATTTTCGTTTTTCCCTGCATGCACTCTCATTTATATTTATATAATATATTTTAAGCAAAGCAATTTTATGGATTAAATTGTTATTGGTATGTAATTAATTTTTGAAGAAATAATTATTCGATATCAAACTGTATTACACGGACGGCACTTGAATTTTAGGTAATATTTAATATCAAAATAAAAATTTTCAAAGTTATGTCGAATTTTATAATTAATATTGAATAATTTCTAAATGAAAAATTCAGGAACATATAGCCTTTTTATATCTCTTTATTTTACAATTTGTTAATTAAAAGTTTCTATGTAGTTGGACCTTAAATATATTCTTGTATCTTAAATCAAGGCGCACAGTCGCGTGCCACATGCAATAGGTATGCGACCCACGGCGACAAACGACGACTGATCATTATATGTATACATAAAAAATGGTGTTTTCTAACCTAAACGACTTTTGCGTTTTACTTATTTTATCTATATAATAACTAAATGTAGCATAAGCTTTGTATTAAAAAAAGTATACATCTATAGCGTATATCGTTCGCCTATAGCAGCCAAGCCAGATCAGCTCCGCCGATGTTCTTCCGTGTTTTTAACAGTCCAGAGAACTGTTTTTTCTTATGTACTCCTCACCGACGTTGTATAAAACTCATGGTCCAGTAAAAGTATTATACTGACATGAATTTTCTGTAGGTATGTATTTTATTTCCGGTTCTTTAGCAATTTGATAGATATTATTAGTTGGGTTGATAGATTCAATTAATTCTTTGATCCAAGTATCTGTTAAAAAGAAGAACAATAATTATGTATTAGATTTATATTTCTATTTTTTTATTAGTTTTATTTAAAAATGTCAATTGAATGTTACCGATCATCATTACGTTAACTGTGCTAGCATATACAGACTCTTTACAGACATGTAATGAGTATCAAATAATACCAAGTAAAACGTGAAGTAACAGGCAAAATGATAAACTTATACAATATTATAGAAAAATATCAAAAGTAAGAAGAATAACTAAAAGAGCATTTTACCCCAGATTACCTGCTGCACTTATCAATAAGATAGACAGTCCTATTTAAGTTGCAACATTATAAGCCTATTTTGCCCGTTCAACGTTAAATAGAAGTTAAGTTTTCTGTTTTTATTATTACATTTACTACTTCTGTCTATATAGAAACCACCGAACAGGATTCTAATGTTGCATCTAAAATAGGTTCATCGGTTATCTTGTTGATGAGCCCAGCACCTGGGGCAAAACGCACTTTTGAATTTTTCATTTTAATTTTGACATTTTTTTAAAACTATATTTTTATCATATCGTTACTTACTTCACATTTTGCTTGGTTTTATTTTCTCATACTCAATACATACGTATTAAAAGGTTTTAATTTTAGATAGATTCACTTACACCTTCAAGATTTATTTAAATTTAAAAATATGTACTTACCAGAATTAAGAGTATCTGAAGACCGATTACTTTTTACTTGGTACGTAAGCTCATTTTGGTTGGTCAGTGCATTTTGAGCTTCGCTACAGGTTGTTAAATTGGAGCTGAAAAATTGTATTTTCATATATTAAATTATAATTCGTTATTGTATTAAATTAACTTCAGGATAATATTATTTGTTTGATATACCTGTACTTAATTGTGCTCAGTTGATTATGTCTTTCTATAGATGTTGCTGATGAACTTCCTAAATTGTTGATAATATTTACATTCTCTGGTTGATTCCCGGCAGTTTGTCCCTTTGGTAAATCAACGTTATTTAGCCTTGGCGAGCTTATTAGGTTTAACTCTGAAAAATGAATTTATTATGGAATAAAATAAGTTTAAGCTTATATGGATGGATGCTCTATTAAAAAAGTCTATATGTGCCATAATATAATACGGTACTAGGGTGCAAAAAAGATGAGGGCACAAGGTACCATTTTTACTCTTTTTTTTTATCTCGGCCCACGGGGGACAGATTCGACTTGGGCTAGAATCACCTTCTTTGCTCCCTACTAGTGAGTTTCTACGTTTCCGGTTTTTGCATTTAAAGAAATGCACAGAGATAGAGATTAATATTAGGAAAAAACTGTCTTTCAGTACTTCTATATTGATGTAAACATTATGTGATTCCAGTTTCATAAAATCATAAAACAGTCTTCGAAAATTTTGTCGACATAAATTTCTGAATAATGAACAAAATTTTCAAAAATGAAAATCTGCGAATTGTGGATGGAATTTCATGAAACTGGGACCATCTAATGTTTACATCATAACCGAGGTGACGACATAATTTTTTTTTTTCAAAAATTAGTCTCTATCCTTATACATACTTCTTTAAATGGAAGAATTGGTAAGCTAGAAATCTTTCCAGCCATAGCACATCTTCTTAAATATATAAATGGCAATAGTTATTAGCATCAGCAATTTCGGGACGTACGTTTTTTAGCTTCTTCTTGAATCTGCTTAGTTATCTCCAGAACACTGTCACGTTTCCTTTTTAACCTTCCCGTTGTATCTGAAAGAATATTAACATATCAAATTTTAATTCATAATCCAAAATAAATGCCGAGCATCATAAATCGATCATTGAATACTTACTTCCCAGAGGGTAAAATTGAAATGGATGTTTTTTACTAGTTACCCCATCTGAAATTCTTCGCAATTCAATGAACACGTGCACTGGCTCAGTAATGTCTTGCACGATGTATTTTGGCGATTTAAACACAACTGCTGCCTGAAATACCGTTGAACAAAAATTGTAATATTACGTACTCGACGACGAGACAAAAAATAAAAGAAATGCAACTATAATTTACTTGTTTATAAACACCTATCGATGTGAGTTCAGCTACAGTTTGCCAGTTATTTTCTTCGTGTGAAAATACTACTTCTATGTCTCCCTTGACAGCTTTATCGCATAGTATACACATCTCGGTTCCACCAGAGACGGAATCCGAATGTAGACTAACAAAACTAATCACGGGTTCAATTTTCAAACCTGAAATTAATGTTAAAAGTAAGCTGTAAAGTTTCATATTAAAATAAACCATACATATTTTGAATATGCAAACTTACGTCTGTCGTATACTATGTCAGAGACAACTGGTTTCAAAGGGACATTAAAATTTCCGTTATTTTGTCCTTGTATAAAAACTTGAAAGCAAAGTCTAACGCAATATAGATCAATCTCATTTGGTTGGGTCATATGACTGAATCCGGCTGTAAAGATAAAGATAAATATTATACAATACAGAAAAACAACAACAGACAGATATTGAAATCTTATTACTCACTGTTAAAAGGATCAACTTTTAATTTTTGTCTCTCTTTTAGTGATTTTTCGACATCTTTTCGCTTAACGCATTGTATACCAAGATTGTTGAAGCTCACTTCCATATTTTGGGAATCACTTCTGAAGAAGCAAATTCCATTTGCGATTTGTTTTTCTTTTCCAACAAGATTGTGCGGATGAGGCCTATAGGGTGGATCTGTCTCCACGCACGAAACCACTATATACGTAGGACCTTTATAATTTACGATCTATAAAATAAAAGATATATGTTAATATGTGAAATATTTTTGTTTCCAATTTTTCTTATAGATTAATTCATTTTGTATTATATGAAAATCGGATTGAAAATAACCGTAAAGAATCCATAGGAAATCCGTAGAGGAATTCACATGGATTCCTTGTGGATCCCGTACGGAAGGATCTTCACATAAAATTCATTTACAGTCTGTGTGGAATCGATATTGAACTTCAAGAAAACCATTTCTGAACGTATAACTACGTGCACATTTTCATGTGAATTATAAATTTTACATTGATTTCTATATGAGATCTGCATAGAATCCATTTAGATTTCCGCACGCAAGGCATATACAAAATCCATATAGATTATATAAAATCCGTATAGAATTTGTACGAATATTCACGTGCAATCCATACCCTATACTAAAAACACTCAGTATAGCAATTAATTCTTAATTAATTAAAAAAAATATTAGTTGCAATGAATAAAATAGATACCTCTGCAAATGCTTCGATTAACCTTTAGAGGGCCGGGATGACGCCTGTAGGCGTCATATGTTTTTTCATTAATTAAGCACTAATAAGTGGGTCTTTGAGGGTTATTTAGCTCTCTGAACTCGATTCTGTCATCAAAATTAAAATTCAAAATGGCGGAAGTAATATGGCGGATACTATACCGGGTGCTTTTTTTCGTTCAAAAAGGCGGCCATATTGGATCCGCCATTTTGAATTTTGAAAGTTTGATTGCAGAATCGTATTCAGCAACCCCAAAAACCCCTAGGGAAACATTTTTGAGGCTTGGGAAATCTTCTACACGTTTTTTACGAAAAAGAAAAAAAATTACCATGCGCATTACCGTACCGGGCCGGGATGACGCCTGGAGGCGTCATGCCCCGATCTGCCAAAGACTTGGCCTTAGTTTAGTCTTTTGTGCATGGCCCAAACTCACTTTTTCATAGAAAAACGGGGCTTTTGAAATTTCTCAAATCCCGGCACTCTAAAGGTTAAGATATTATAAAAGAAATTTTATGTAGAGACATTTAAGAAGTTTTAAATGTCCAAGATAGTTTTAAAGACCGTATGGATTCCGCTTAGTTTTCATATGGTTATTTTCAACTGTGAAATTGTAAAGTATACTTACTTTAATTGTTGGGTAAGTTTTGTTAGAGTTGGTACTAGTATCTCCTGCAATTATTCCTGCAAATTTTCCTTCGCATTCGTATCGAAATCGGATTCCTTTTCTCGATGGTTGCTCAACAATTGTAACGTATGGTATGTTATTCATGATTATGAATAAATACTTACTCTATCGTAATATTAATGACAATGAACTTTATCAATTAGTTATCAGTCGTTCTTCAACAGTCACTTTTTACACAAGACGTTTTTCAATAACTTAAGAAAGTATGTCAGTTAACACAAAATTTCACTGCACACTCGAGTCTTCGTCGGCGTTAGCGATCTTGCTCTTACACTGCCCACTTACAACTGTCACTGACTGAAAACGTTTTGAATTTTCCAGCGTTACCTGAACAGCTGTTCAACAATCGTACGCCGAAGGTCAATAAAGTTTACTGTCTAAAATCAGTTCTGAGATTCAAAGGTAATAAAAGGATATGGGGTACCTGAAAAATGTGTATATATGCATGTATACCCAGTTGCAGCCTTATATTCCTATTTTGAATAATGTAACAATAAACGAATAACATTCGATGATATTATTTTTTTCAAAAGTGTGTTATATTGAAAGTTACTCGCACCAAGGTTTTTCCAACTTATTTTGAGCCACTGAAAACGAATTTTTCTGGTGCTTTGTTGTAAAATGGAGCCTTTAATTGTTATTAACAATTTGATTGTTTAAATCGCTATATCTTTTGTTGTTTAACAGCTATCAGAGTCAAAATAACGTTAGTTTGTTTATTTTTTAATCACAAATCTGCTAGATTTTATTTTTTTCAAAAATGTTAAATAGATCAAAAGGTATTGTCAATTTAGTGCAAGTAGGTCCCGTTTTTACTCTGCGCGCTCACTCTTTTGCTCGTATCTGCGGTTCTAATTAAAATTTTTAAGCTTATAAGCTTTCATTTTAAAGGTAAATATTTTTTCTATCAGAAAAAATAATAAATAACAAATTTTTATGTTAAACAATAGGTTGCGTTTCCAAAAGCTATAAATTGTGTAAAAAATTATCAAATTCATTTGTTTATAACGCTACAAAAACTGTTTGAATGGCAATAGTGGCATTTTAAATACACCAAATTGTTGATTTTTTCATTAAAAATATGCTCGTTTTTGTTTTTTGCAAATATCTTCATTGGACCAAAAGTTATAGCAAATTTCATAATCATTGATTTTTAAGCGGTAAGTGCCGAGGTAAGCGCTCTATTTTGCGTATATCTCGTATTCTATTTGAGATATTGCTACGAACAAAAGTTAATTTGATGTAAAAGCCATACAAATTGGCCAACCAAGGTTTTTTCTACGTATTTTGAGCCGCTGCATGAACACGGATTTTGATAAAAAAAAATGACGTACAATAACTTTATTAATTTAATAAATATAAAACTTTAATCACTTTCATGTACATTATTTAGATTGTTAAATACATTTTTGCACGTGTTATTACGTTGACAAAAACAAAATGAACAACAGGAAATTTCTTCCGCTACACAAGCACACGTATTTCTACTGCAAACCTTGCACGTGCAATTAGAAACAAGCTCATTTGTTGGTGGTATTAATATTTCTACTCTTTGATTTTTATAATAATGATATAAATGAAAATACTTCACTACCTAAGCTACTAGAGGTAGCGCACCAGTATTTGGGATTTGAATAATTTTAAGTATTTGTTTAGTTATTATTAACTATCCATATCCGACCGATAAAACAGTTTCTGCCTTACCAACCGGATATTCAATAATTCGATATAGCTCAGTATATAATTTTCTAAATAAATTGATTACTCCTAAAATAGCGGGATTTTCATCATTTAAATCTTGCATAGTTACAGTACTCTGCAATATTGCTTGATTTGCTTAATAGAAAGTTGGCATATTTGCTCAAATTGCCGCGATATTGAATTTAGAATTAAAGTAATATTATTTTCCATGCTAAACGGTGGAAAAATCCATTGATGAAAAAGTGTATTTTTTAGGCTTGGTGCAGAGCGGTTTATCTGACTTCCCCCTTTTTTATGGGTTGCACATGAGCAGCGAGCGTCTAAGCAGCGTTGCTTGTGACGTAGGTGGCCGTCTGGTTATCGTCTACGATTTGAAGAATCTATTAACTAAATGCAAAAGATTCTAAAAAACGTTTGTTTATTATTAATTTCGAAATATTTAATCAAAATAGAAGTTACTTAAAGTTTGAAATGAATATAATTTTACTGATTTGTTATGAAATGTAATTATATACCTGCTTTTATTTTAGTTACTTTGAAACATATATTCTAAATGCCGGTTCAGGTAACGAATCTTATGTGTACCGAAACACAATACTAATGGTTTAAGTTCCTGGGTCTATTATAAATTCCTATTTGTGCAAATATTGTAGAGCAAAAACTAAAAGGTTTTATGCATTTCTTTGGAAAATCATAACATAAAATGTTTATAGGAATTTTAGTTTAAAACTATTGTGCTTAATAACGCATATAAAGTATATCGATATATATATACCGTATTTTCGGGGCATGTATGATGTCGTCAGGGGAAGTGGGAAAAACGGAAACCCTCTTGGGAAAACTCAATATTTTACCTAATGCGCTAGGTCGATATCGATCTTTATTATTAGGATAGGTAACATAGGAACATAAGGGAGAAACCCATATGTATCTGATTAGTATCTTTGGAGTTCCTGTTTTTATAGTTTGGAAATTTTTTAAATTTTACGGAATGGCGCAGGCCGTTGCAAAACTATTACGATGAATATAATTACCATAGGGTGTACCTATAAGTGTCCAAAAAAAGCTTTTCAAAACAGGTATAAAACGGGCAAGTTCTTTTTTACCAAACCTCATCAATATATTTTTGCATATATTTATGAGAACTAATAATAATTCCTTTAAAATAATTTAATTACTAACTGAAACATTTTTATCTAAACATGTTTTAGTCAATTATTATAGATAGTTTAATGAATTATTACAATGTAGAATGATTTTTTATGAATCATCGTATATAGATTCATATTTTATAAACAGATGTAAAAGAATTGATATAAGGGTTCAGTAGAATATTTTCCTAAATTTTACTGTTGTAATAATAGTGGGGATGTTGCTCGAGTATACATGAGGGAAAGTTTCCCTATTGAGAGGGACCTTATTGAAAGAGAAAAAGGATATTGTGGACTTAGAAGTACGTGGGTTTCAAAAAGAATACACCGCAGATAAATAAACTTATAGAAGAAGGAGGACCCATATCGTTCTAAAAGTCATACATGTATATTTAGTCCAGATCGAGTTCATTTAGTAGTTTAAATATTCACAGCTCAGTCTTATTCCAGCACCGAGAGTGAACGCTATAACTTGATTTTCATGCAGTTCGAATATTCAAGAATATAAAAATTAATTGGCATCTTCTTATAAGCAGCATTTCGGCAAACAATTTTTGCTTGAAAGATATATAACTTGTTATAAGCTTCAACGCTATGTACGGCTTAATTAAAATAAGAATCATAGAGCTGTGCGACATAAAAAGCGCAATACAGCATACGCAGTATAAAAAGAACGCGGCGTTGCAATTGAGCGAAACACAAGCAGAGGCTCCTCGCCGTTTATCTTGTGTTCTTGTACCAGCGAAATATGAATAGTGGTTCGAAATGAATCTCAGTAAGCGTCTGAACATTTACGAACAAGAATATCCAGCTGACATCGAAATTATTCTATACAGGATGAACGTCGGACTGACGGTTCTCGGCTTCCAAGGAATAAAATAAAAAAATTCTGTCTAGGTTTCAAGGAGGAGATGTTCCGATCCCCTTTGATCTAAATACTAAGCACCCACTAAGGCTTTTCCAAAGAAACACTGTATTTTGAATTATTACCAAGATGTTTACATTAAAAAATATAGCGTCGAAAGTTGAGAAGAAAAAATCGACATTTGGGCGTTAATGGGTTAAGCGGACTAAAGAGAGATTCACCAGGCACCCACTTAATCAAATAACAAATTCGGCAAATCTGGAATAGGGAAAATTAAGAAGTGGGACCGGGAAAATGAGAGAGGACATCGAATATATGTATATATGTATATTAAAAAATTATATATATACAGACGTATGAGGTGTAGGTGTTTTTTGGATGCGCACCTCAATCAAACTTGATTTAGCATTTAAGTTATACAATATATGGTATTTGGCATTATAAATACTTGTGAAATTAAAACTTACGAATAGCAATTTTTGTGCGTTACAGCACCGTTTAATAGAAGACCTACTTGATATTCTGTAAGCGTAGTCTTGCTTAACCGTCCGATGTTTCGGTTAGGATCAGCACAATGATGAGACCGAGTTTGGCTATGGGACATTCTTTGTAAAACTCCTTTGTGGTTTGCCCAGCGATGTTACACACTATTGCACTCACGCACATTTTAAAAGTGTATTAATGACATTATCAACCAAGGAATTTACAATTATCCTCTGACTGAATATTTGAATATTGTATTAATTTTACCGTTATAATTACAAAGCTTCGTCGGTATCATTTATATTTTAAAATTTTACAGTAACTATTTTCTAATAAAGTATAATTTAGGAAAAAAATTTTTCGTTTGTGTAGGTGTGAGTGTGTGTGTGGGTGTGTATGTGTATGTGTGTGCGTATGTGTGTTTGTGTGTCTGTGTGTGCGTGGGTGTGAAACAAGCTTACAATGTTTACCCTTCAAAAGCTTACTGCGAACTGATAAAAACCGTTGCGGTTTCTTTACATGTACAGTAGCATTTAAGGGTGTGGGGAGTGGCATAAAGTTATATCGGTCAAAGATAGCAATTTTTCGATAATTTTTTTAAACATTACGGTTAATCCAAGTTTATTTTAGTAATGGCTACATGGTAAAGTAAGATTTGAAGAATATACTGTAAATTTTTTATTGAAAAATATACATAATTGTGGCATTAACAGCAAATCTTCGGAGACGCCTCGAAAAGAAGTTACTTTGTGGTGCACCGCATAACTAACACTGGATCATCTAAAATCAAAACCTTAACAAATATTTCATTAGTTAATGAGATGTTGCTATTGGTCGCAACGGTGTGCTATTTTTATATTATTTTTTTTTTAATTTTTCGGAACACTCGGTAGCGAATAAATACCGATCTTCGAGAAAAAATCGGCCATTTGTTATTGTAAAATATAAAAATGAACTATAACTGAGCCATGGAGCCTTATTAACAATTGTTAACACCTTTAATAGCTTCGAAAACTTATCTGGCATCTCTATTCTTAAAAATCGGATTGATTCATTATTATTTTTAAAATAAAAGAATTTGCTGGTTGGATACTTGCCTGTGGCGCGCTGACACGCGCCTTGATTATATGCATCAAAATTGGGGTTTTCTAACCTAAGCGAATTTTGTACCTTAATTATGTTATCTATTGAATAAGTAATTGTAGCTTGTATGTACATTAAACTGAAGGTTTTTTAATAAGCTTTAAAATATAATAAAAAAAGTATACTTTTGCAGCATATGTCGTTCGATAATGACAGCATTATCAATTTACGACCAGGCCAGATCATTTCGAAAAAAGTGTTTTCAGTCCTGCCTATAGTTCACCTATAGGCGCATAGTGACAGACCCACCTTTTATTTTTGTGACAAAGTAATTATACTTAAGAATCAGTTAATTTCTATCGGTAGCTCTAAAATTCTCATATATAAAACTTTTTGACACTGATCTACTTAATATAATGTTTATTTGGTTTGAATGTTATATATATATATTTATTCTATACTGGCTGAAATGCAATTTCCATATCCATAATTAAACTAGATGCTTTTAGAGGGAAAAAATGGTTAAAAATAAAACTTCTGGATCAGGTATCTTCTATTGATAGGTCTAAAATTCATATATAAATTTTTTCGACGCAGATCTACATAATATAATGTTTCTATTTAGATTTAACATCGCATATCCATTTATTATATGCTAGATGAAATGCAGTTTTCATACCCTTGGCTAAAATGGATGCTTTTTATGAAAGAATTTTAGTGAAAAATTAAATTTGAGAAGTATTTACTTTCTGTATAGAGTTCATCGATTATGTCAGCACGAATCTGCTGTCTCCGGAGCTAATTTTTTTCAGAGATTCGGTTCTCTTCGAAGTGTGCCACGGAGTTTTTCTTTTGGTTAGTTACATCGTATTCTGCACCCTAGATAGAAGCCGAACTTTCTGCTCCCACTAGTACTTTTACGTTTTCTCTCTATACAGGCACCTTTAACTGACTTGTAATTTTGCCTATCAATTACCGACTAGGGCACATACTAACTACCCGAGAATATTTTTGTATCACCCCATGCCCATCAATTCAGTTTTTTTCCCACGAAACATGAGAAATTTAGTAACGATGACAAGTCTTTTGCTACCAGCAGAATTCTTATTACTGACTCATCGGTTACACACTTTTATTTCGTCAAATGGAGAACATTTAATAGGAGTTCCCATTAGAGCCCATCTACTTTTGGTTGTGAGCTCACATACCGCAATACTTCATTTGCTTTTATAGTTGCAAATACAATGCGTCTCATCGAGAATTGTTAAAATACATCCTATTATGTGTCCAGAATTTCTATAAGAATAACTTCTTACCTACATAAAAAATAAGGTGTTATGACAGAATATTGTAGCTGCAATTTAGCGATGAAAATTAAATTTGAACATACGGTTTTTCTGTAAAGTAAATAAATTTTTTACGCCTAAAAAATAAATATTTTAGTAAATGAGTTTTACAAATACCAATTAATTTGTGTCTTCCATTGCATTAAATTCAATACATACAAATTGTAAGACAGTAAATTCATGGTAGACATATTTTGTGCTGGAGAAACTCAGTTAGTTAAAAAAACATTTTTTTATCAAAATTTGATACATCTTTTACATTTTCTTTTATAATATTTTGTTCTTTTTCTGTATTTTTGTCCCTACTTTGTTGTATTTTCATTTGGTTTGTAATGTATGCATTGCTCAATAATATTATCATTTTCATCCAACACACATTGATTATTATCGCATGTATCAATTACGGTTTTTGCTTTTGTATTTTGAATTAATTTATCAATATTTATACTAGAAGTGATTTGAGAACTGTTTTTCAAATTCATGTCCGTATCAATATTAATATTTTTATCTTGTTCAAAAGCAAAATCTTCAACATTTCCTAGAATTTTTGTTTCTGCATGAAGTTTTTGTTTGTTCATCATTATCTGTTTCTCTGTTGAACAAGGCTTAATAATAACAATATCAATTTCTTCTCCATGAGAATCTCTTAAGAGCGTACTTTTAGAGTAAATCCGAAAATTTGGTACATAATGTTTTAAGTAAATATGTTTTAAGATTATGTATCTGTATTTGAGCCACAGATGGCACCAGATCTCGACAATGAAATTTCCAAATCCAAAGCGACGCGGTGAATTTTCGTGCAAAGACCGCGCTTCAGTTCATCTTATCGCACGGCGCACAACTGTACATAAGGAGTACATATATTTTTTCTGCTCGTTACTGTTTCTCTTATATATTAATGAAAAAGAAAATTTAAGTAGTCATTCGTGTTATTTTCTCTTTTTATATGTAGTCATAATGACAGAGTGTGAATCCAACACCAAAGATGTCAGTTTAAATCAGTTGACTACTTAGTAAAAAAAATCACTACAAAAACACTTTGTGAAAGATAAATTTTTAACAGCAAATATCACGCACATTACATTATTAAAATATATCATGTAAAAATGAGTCCAAAATTCCTATAAAAATAGCTTCTATAAGTACCTACATAAAAAACAACGTGTTATGTAATTCATTTTAGACAAATTTGGTGTTGGGATAACTCAACTATATAAACGATCGTCACGAACAATAAACTTACAGGCTCTCAAGAGGAACGTATTTAAATAAAAGTCCGAATCGTAGGCTTCTGCATGGAATGGAAAGTCTCAGTTATTGTTCGTGACGATCGTTACCATCCTTTTAACACTTTTTCGACGAATGTTTAAACATCAAATATAGGGCAAATCAAAATTAATGTAGAACACGCATTGAAGTAAATTGTATGCGTGCGTACGTGCGTATGTGTGTGATTAATAAAAATTTATTTTCTTAATTAAAATTGCTTTCCAATGTACAATCAATTTAAATGTTAAAGAGGATAGACAATTTTTTAAAGACGAAATTTTATCTCTCGTATTGGATCCGCACATCTTCTAAATACGTAAGAAACGTAATCAGCGACCACAAAAATTCCTGAGTAGGCATTTTCTTTTGATACTGTCATTTTTTCAAAAAAACCTCCGCCATATTGAATTAGCCATTTTGCAATTCGTAAATCTGATAACGGATTTGTAATCAGCGACCTCACCAAAGCCTTAGGTAGGAATTTTCTTTTGATTTTATCATTATTTTCTTAAATCCTTGGCATTGAAAGAAATATAGCTAATTTTCTAAATATATACCGCCATTTTGAACTCTGTCATTTTTAATTTGGAAAAACGTACTCATGGGTCTTTAAGCTCAAATACCATGGAAGTAATAAATTCACATCCCGTGGTTCCAAACGCTATTCCAATGTGCTATCATTGTCTTAAAAATATTTGTCATAGAGAATTTACGGTTTTTTTGACAAAAATTGTTTCTAACAATTAAGGCTTCAATTTCACTTTAAAAATGTGTTGGATTGTGAAAGAGCGGGAAATTTTACATAAGAAAAACTCTTGTTTGAATTTTTAGAAGACTTTATCATGGTGAATTTTGGCATAGAAAAATTGCTTTAAAAAGCGTCTGTTCAAGTGTTAGCTGGTTAACAGCTCATTCACAATATATAATTAGCTCTAGCAATGTATATACATAATAGATAATTCGTTCACATAATATTTGTATTTTGAATAATCATTTACATAAAATTTTTTTTAATGTCAAAAATGGTCAAATATAATGTAAAGCACTTGTTTGTGTAACTTAATCGTTAGACATTTATTTCGATTGAAATCTTTACTTAATATATGTACGAATAGCTATGAAAACGAGTATCACACCACCGCATTGATGTCAAAGAGTTCTTTATTACAGTAATGCTAAATATTCCATTGTGTGAAATCGTTTTAATTATGTAATATATTATGAATTGCTAAGTGTAATTTTTAGAGGCTGAAATCATTTATTATGACTTAATTATATCATGATGAAAAATATACATTCCTTAAATGGCTTATAATTTTACTGCTTATTCGCAAAACATACCTATAATAAAGATATGACTTATCTCGTGCCATAGTGATAACAAAATTTTGTCTATTTTAACATTACATCACGGCACGCGACCGCGCCACAGACAAGTCATGCGCCGACTAAGCGTGCGACCGTCCCTTTATATATACATCTCATTTGCCATTTCACAAATAGGCGTATCGCATATCTGTTAATTGAACGCCTTTCCCTAATAGTTATGTATATTACGTGAAAGATGTAATTGCGAGTCATTTAAAGAAAGAATCATGCAAATACATCTAGTGAGTCAAGAGATATATTCGTTCAAACTTTTTTTGGCCCGATTTTATGCCTTATTAAGAAAAGCGATGCCAGATAAGCTATCCTAAAGGTGTTAACAATTGTTAGGCACCACACCCAAGTTAAAACTAATTTCATTTTGGTTTTATATTGAGACCGCGGTAGATGTATTTGTTATCCAGCATTGATAAACTTAATGGTAAACAATGAAGATATTGAGCTTGAAGGAAATAGTCCTTAAACTC
>UELU01144366.1:21248-69822 GCA_900490025.1 Megastigmus dorsalis
GGTTTCTAAAAATTAGAGTCTAACCTTATACATACATACTTCGTTAAATGAAAGAAATGGTAAGCTAGAAATCTTTCCAGCCATAGCACATCTCCTTAAATATATAAATAGCAATATTTTTTAGCAACAATTTAGAGACGTACGTTTTTTAGCTTCTTCTTGAATCTGCTTAGTTATCTCCAGAACACTGTCACGTTTCCTTTTTAACCTTCCCGTTGTATCTGAATGAATATTAACATATCTAATCTTAATTCATAATCCAAAATAAATGCCGAGCATCATAAATCGATCATTGAATACTTACTTCCCAAAGGGTAAAATTGAAATGGATGTTTTTTACTAGTTACCCCATCTGAAATCCTTCGCAACTCAATAAATACGTACACTGGCTCAGTAATGTCTTGCACAATGTATTTTGGCGACTTAAACACAACTGCTGCCTGAAATACCGTTGAACAAAAATTGAAATATTACGTACTCGACGACGAGACAAAAAATAAAAAAAATGCAACTATAATTTACTTGTTTATAAACACCTATCGATGTGAGTTCAGCTACAGTTTTCCAGTTATTCTCTTCGCGTGAAAATACTACTTCTGTGTCTCCCTTGACAGCTCTATCGCATAGTATACACATCTCGGTTCCACCGGAGACGGAATCCGAATGTAGACTAACCAAACGAATCACGGGTTCCATTTTCAAACCTAAAATTAATGTTAAAAGTAAGCTGTAAAGTTTCATATTAAAATAAACCATACGTATTTTGATTAAGCAAACTTACGACTGTCGTATACTATGTCAGAGACAATTGGTTTCAAAGGAACATTAAAATTTCCATTATTTTGTCCTTGTACAAAAACTTGAAAACAAAGTCTAACGCAATTCAGATCAATCTTATTTGGTTGGGACATATGACTGAATCCGGCTGTAAAGATAAAGATAAATATTATACAATACAGAAAAACAACAACAGACCGATATTGAAATCTTATTACTCACTGTTAAAAGGATCTACTTTTAATTTTTGTCTCTCTTTTAGTGAGTTTTCGACATCTTTTCGCTTAACGTGCTGTATACCAAGATTGTTGAAGCTCACTTCCATATTTTGAGAATCACATCTGAAGAAGCAAATTCCATTTGCGATATGTTTTTCTTTTCCAACAAGATTGTGCGGATGAGGCCTATACGGTGGATCTTTCTCCACACACGAAACCACTATATACGTAGGACCTTTATAATTTACGATCTATAAAAAAAAGATATATGTTAATTTGTGAAATATTTTTGTTTACAATTTTTGTTATATTTAAATTCATTTTGTATTATATAACAACCGGATTGAAAATAACCATAACGAATCTATAGGAAATCAGTAGAGGAATTCACATGGATTCCTTATGAAGCCCATACGGAAGGATCTTCACATAAAATTCGTTTACAGTCTGTGCGGAATCGATATTGAGTTTCAATAAAACCATTTCTAAACGTATAACTACGTGCACATTTTCATGTGAATTATAAATTTTACATAGATTTTTATATGAGATCTGCATAGAATCCATTTAGATTTCCGCACGCAAGACGTGTAGAAATCCATATAGATTTCAATACAAAATCCGTATAGAATTCGTACGAATATTCACGTGCAATCCATACCCTATACTAAAAACACTCAGTATAGCAATTAATACTTAAATTAATTAAAAAAAATATTAGTTGCAATGATGAAAATTGATACCTCTGCAAATGCTTCGATTAAGATATTAAAAAAGAAATTTTATGTAAAGACATTTAAGAAGTTTTAAAAGTCCAAGATAGTTTTAAAGTTGGTATGGATTTCGCATAGTTATATGGTTATTTTCAACTGTGAAATTGTAAAGTATATTTACTTTAATTGTTGGGTAAGTTTGGTTAGAGTTGGTACTAGTATCTCCTGCAATTACTCCTGCTAAATATCCTTCGCATTCGTATCGAAATCGGACTCCTTTTCTCGATGGTTGCTCAATAATTGTAATGTATGGTATGTTATTCATGATTATGAATAAATACTTGCTCTATCGTAATATTAATAACAATGAACTTTATCAATTAGTTATCAGTCGTTCTTCAACAGTCACTTGTTACTCAAGACTTTTTTCAGTAACTTAAGAAAATATGTCAGTTAACACAAAATTTCACTGCACACTCGAGTCTTCGTCGGCGTTAGCGACCTTATTCTTGTACTGCCCACTTACAACTGTCACTGACTGAAAACGTTTTGAATTTTCCAGCGTTACCTGAAGAGCTATTCAACAATGGTACGCCGAAGGTCTTGTGACGTTCGAGAACAACAAATCCAGTACTTTGATTATTATTTCACGTACACACTTCGCGCTGAGAAATGCGTGTACGCTGCTACTTTTTGAGCCAGTGTATTTAAGTATTTACACTCGGGATAGAACTTTGGTGTTTTGAAACTGCGTTTTTCTTCGCCTTCTTCTTCCTGCATCAGTCCAGTTAACAATCAGTCTTCATAATTGTTTAACTTTCGCACGCAATTGCTTATATAAAATTTAAACTATAACTAAATGATTTTATTTATTCTTGTCATCATAATCGTATGTAAACAAAATCTGTGTTTTTTTTCTTAAAAATTGTAATATTTTCTAAAATTTTCTAAAATATATAATTTGTTCTTGTTATTTAGAATTAACCAAAATATTCATAATTTTTACAAATAAAAAAAAATTACTTTTTTTTTTAAATCAACCGTCTTTAAAGCTATTGGTTAGACTTCTTTTATATTTATTGAAATGAAATTTGTCAATGTAATGTATTGTGATATAAGAAGCGCAATATTTATAACTAAATATTAAATTGTACGCTAAAATATTCACATAATATAAATTATTAACAAAATTTATCAATTTATAATACGCATAAACTATCTTATTTTTTTTTTAAACACTTATTATTTCTTAGCTAATAGTAACGAGGCTTAACCGTATCGTTTCTTACCTTTACAAAGTAGAAAACTGTAATTACTGAACTTGCTTTTTATTAGTAATAACTGACAGGCGTAATTATTACTTTGACTAAATTAAAATTTGGTCGCAGTAATAAAATATACAAGTGCAGTGAAAATGAAGTAGTCTTGCACAACTTTAAAAACAAATTATGTTTTCATTTTTCTTGTTCTTTGTTTTTATCTATAATTTTTTAATAGTTTGAGGAATAGAATTATTCTAAAATTTTTTTTTGAAAAATACAGTGACTGCTTATTGATTTAAATAATAAAAAAATCCTTTAGAAGAATTTAATTATTCATGTGAAAATAAATATTTTCCTTTATTTTTTTAATTAATGCGTTCAACCATTTTGTATTAAATTAATACCTAAACATAATTGGTTTTGTAAAATATGTAGAGTTAAAAATAATTCACTTTATTTAAAAAGGATTTACATTCGTCAGAAACGCAGTCTGAAGTAAAATTTTCACATATTTTGTATAATAATAAGTAAAAGTAAAAATGATATGAAAGTGATTTTAGATATATTATAAATTTATCTATTATATATTTTATATTTACATATACTTTATCTGCTAATTAATTGTACAAAAATAAAAGGGTCGATATTATATTAAAACATAAGATGAATTAATGAAGGAATGAATTAAATATGATTTTGATTACCTTTCAAACAAAAAAAAATTTTAGATTTGAACACCACTTTTTTTTATTTTTAATTAAATTATAAATATAAGAAAACGGGGTATTTTGTTGCTTCTTTTGCAAACCCTCAGATTCTCTGATCGCTTGTATCGATAGATAACCGAGAAAAAAATTCTTAATTAGTTCTAATTAATCTAAAATTAGTTAAAATTAAGCTTTGGGCAAATTTTCACAACCTTAAAACGATATTACTTAACTCAAGCTATTGCATACGAACGAAAACCTATTTTTTTACTAAACATTTAAATTCTTAAAACTACTCGAGGTTAAAGAACAACAAAAAATCTGTCTGATTTAGTATCAATTATGAAATTAAAATGTAGATTTAAGTTACAAAAATTGAAAAAAGAAATTTTCAAAAATTGAACTAAAAAAAATATATGAAATAATTCTTATTTTCGCTTTATCCTTAAAAGAAAACCAAACTTTTGAACTAAGTTTTATCAAAATCGGTGCCAGCAATAGTTCCGGAGATATCGAGCGTGACATGCACGCACACACTCACATACTCGCTCACACACACACACAAACATTTTTTTAACATAGCATATACCGACTCCTAGATGTTCAAAACATACTGCTATAATGTTATCTGAAAACTTTTTTTTTCAGCATCACCAAGCTTCCTTTTGGAGAAAGCAAAATCTTCTAGAATGTTTAGTGAGTGCACTCATCATCACTTTTCAAATTATTCATTTATAATTTTTACAGAAAAGAAATATCGTATTAATTCATCTTTACAAAATTAGATTCGATATTAGAACTATTAATAATCGATATCCAATACAGTTTTTCCAACATATTCTCAATTGACTTCGGAGTCTTAATAGAGTTGCCAGTAAAAATAATGTATGACCTTGTACGTAGCGTTGGGTGTATTGCAAAACTTGGAGAGCAAAGTGATCGCGAGATGTTTCAAAATTATAGAAAGTATATACCAACTTTTGATATCTATACGTATGTTGTTCACATTGTCATCTTCTATAGGTGGAAAGGAATATTGCACCTTAAATGCATATAAATATTTTTCAAAGTTAATAAATATTCTCAACAGATATCAAATATCGTTTGTTATAAAAAAAAAACGAAAGCGGTTTCCCTCAGGTACGGCTTTGGTGAAGTTGAAAGCCTGTCGGTATATTTCACATCCCCTTAAAACCAAAGATCGTAACAATCTCTAAAGGCTTCATGATATAATGTCAATCCTGCGTCCGCTAAGGTTCCCCCTCTTCTTCTTCGTCTTTTTTGTTCGTATCGAAGAATGTAAAAGAAAAGTCAGGGGGGGGGGGAGAGAAGGGGTGGAATGAAGCCGAAGCGAAGCAAGTGGCCCGAACTCCATATAAAGCGGTTTTACGGGGAAAACTGTAAAAGATAACCGAAAGTCATGAAATAAGTAAGTATAGAAGGGATAAAAGAAACGAACGACAGTAAGATGTAGTATCAAATCAACTTCCTTCGCCTTCGAGATTATTTCGTTCGCCGTCGCTTAACGCGTTTATACCTATATACATACAGAAGCGCGACTCGCACTCACACGCGCATACACAGAGAGAGAGAGAGAGAGAGAGAGAGAGAGTTAAGTCTTCAATACAGATATCCGCGCGGCCTTTCGGAGTCTTCGATTTCTCTATTCCTTTCCCCCCCGTCCTCTGAAAACGCAAAGATTAAAAGCAGAGCACCGGGCATATAGAGGCCGCGAGCCGAGTTCTTAAATGGTTCTTTACCCCTGCACTGTTCTCGAGTCTGTGTGGCGTCGGCCGCAACGATAAAAGTCACTAAAGAAAAGAAAAAAAGTGCACGCTGACGAGCGAACTAAAAACGCATAAAAAAAGGAGGCGAGGCGAGGCGAGACTATGGAAGAGAGAAATAACGCCGCGCGCATAAAAGCCTCAATGATATCGCGGTAATCACTGCCGCATCTCTCGATTCTTCGCTCTCTTATAAAACCTCTACGGCGGCGGCAGCGCAACCGACCACCGCCAGCGCTTATATTATTATTATTATTATTATTATTATAGGAGGAGAGCGAGAGCTGCTCGGAGAGGAACGTGAAATACCGCGCGGGATTTACGCGGCGCGTGGGAGGGGATGGGGGAGGGCTCGTCAATAATTTCGATGACGCGGCCGGGCGTTTAGCCGCGCAGCTGCGAAAACAGCCAACTACCGCCCAAGAGAAGCTATACCCGCTATACCGCACACCAGCAACGACCGCCGCCGCCGCCGCCGCCGCCGCCGCCGCTGCTGCCTCGGATTTCCGAGCATCCTTACCTCGAGTTAGGTCAATATTTCCCTTTGTACGCTCTTCCTCGTGGCACGACCAGCTCCACCTATATACTCTTAGCTTTTCGAGCGGCGGCAGCGGCTACGATTACGCCTCGCCACCGTCGTACCGCCACCACCGCGTGTTTTATCTTCATTTTCCTTATGCTCCGAGAGTTACAAGAGTCGAGGGAGAGACTTTTGCCTCTGCTTCCACCCGACCACTTCCTTGCCCACCCAACTCTCTCTCTCTTTCTCTCTCTCTCTCTGTTGGTCGCGGCTAAACGGCGCAGGAGAAATCAAGATCGCCGCGAGTGCGCAATTAAATTCGAGGGGGAATAAAGTGGCCGTGGTACGCGCACCGGCCTGCAAGGGAGGAAGACATGGCCCCGCATAAGGAGAAGCGAGCTCGGATTTTTCTCGCTCTCTCTCTCTATCTCTCTCTCTCTGGCGCGGCAGTTACGCTCGATGGGATTTCTCTATAGTATAAAGAGAGGGCAGTTTCGACCCCCACTATATAGATTATGCAAAAAAGGTAAATAGCAGTTTTTGGAGGCAAGAGGGAGAGATTCTGATCCTTATGAAGATTAATAATTTGGATGGCATAACACGTATCTGCTTTTTGCTCCTATTGCTTTCAGTGGCCAAAGTTACGCGTTTCAATTAAATTTTCCTTATATGTATAATTTGTATTTTTATATTTTAATTCATATTTGTATGAATTAGTTAAGGTTTTGGGTAGAATTTAATATTTTCAAAGATTTAACAAAGATGGTTGCTTCATCGTTCAATGTGTTATATGAATATTGCAGTATATGCCCTATCGACTACTTTTTGATCATAAATTGAACTGAAATTTTAGTCAGTACTTAGAGAAATCTATAATATTAGGATGGAATTAATAATATAAAAAAAAATTTACTACGAAATATAGACAAAAAACCCTTTGGAAAAACATACATTTGCGCATACAATAGAAATGAATGTAGAGAAAATTATACAAATATTGAAAGAACTGTAAAATGAACTTATATCAACAAATTTTGTTTTATCTCAACATACTACTTCTATGTACATATTGTTAAGATTCTGCTTTTATTTTACAAAACCAACTCGCACTATATACAAGAAAAGTAGAGCACAAAGATTTCCAAAGCCCCTTCGAATGATCGGTATTATCAAAAGGACAAATCTAAAACACGAGAACAACAATAACACTTCTCCACCCAATTAGATATATATCTGCCCGAAGACTCCATATCGATGCGTCGACGAGGAACACTGTAAATACTCACACCCCTTCATATCCTGATACGCTCTCAAAGAGCGCTCGCGAGCCATCGTCATAGCAATTGAAAAAACACGTATCAGCTCTTTTTCTTCTCTCTCCTCGAACCCTTCGCGAACGATCCTCTCTCCTTTTATACTCTCCTTCTCCAAACATCCGAAACACCTTATCGAGGAAGGTTCATCTACTGCCGTATAAGCCACCCACCCCTCAACTCCATATATACACATATATATAAGAACGACAGTACTGAAGATCAAGGAAAAAACAGAGAGAGAGAGAGACAGAGAGTGGGGATATATGTATCCTTCGTCGTCGATTCGGTCCTCTTATACTGGCAGAGTAGTCGTTCACAGCTCTCTGCGCCCGCGCGGATCTTCTCCCCGTCCTACACTTCTGTTCGTACCAAATCCAAAAAGTCAACCGGACGCGCACCATTGTCCCTGCCAATCAGCAGATAAGACGTGAATAAAACAAATAAAACGCGGACAGCAGTATATAAGAGCACCTATATAGACCCCGGGCTTCCACGACTTTAGCCGACCGTGCCCAGTGTGTATACGCCCCCGCGTTGTCCAGACACACACACACACACACACACACACACACACACACACACGCACGAGAACCAAATTATTTAGCGATTTTATCGGCTACGAGCGAATCTCGCGCTTCCCTTATCCTCTCCTTCTGTCTCTTACAAAGAAAGAAAAAAAAAAGGCCAGTTGGATTTCAGGAGGTTGAGATGCCGCGGATAAAGAGACGAAAGGGATGAGATTACCAAGCTCTGTGTGTCTGTGTGTGTGTGTGCAGCGGAAAAAAAAGAGAAAAACAAAGATGAAAATGAAGAAGAATAAGAAGAAAAGCGGACTGGGCGAAACGAGGATGGCTCGTCGAGGTAAATGAATCGAATTCAGGTTCTGGTGAAGGGCTATACTGTGGCGGTTGGTCGACGCGACGCTGCCACCGCGGATGGGTATAGAGGAGACGTAGCGACGGGCGACAGTCAGCTTACGTGTCGCGAAGGAACGCTCGAGCGAGTGAGCACGAGGCACGCGGATGCGAATGAAAGACCCCCCCTCCTTGAATTATCGGCCATTAGATGACTGGAATTGTCAAGATTGGGGGAGAGCGGATGAGGCGAATCCCTCGCTCAACCCCTCTTTCTCTATCTCTCTCTCTCTTCATCCCGCAGAGCGTTGCAGTGCCGCTACTAACAGCTTCGCCAATCTCGAGGCAATTGCCCCGGCGGCGAGGCCCTGCCTGCCTGTGGAAAATAGAAATGGATTAGTGGCTAGAGAGAGAGAGAGAAGAAGAGAGAGAGAGAGAGTGACGCATTCACCTCAAATGAGAGTGGAGAGGCACTTGAGAGCCTTATGCGGCACACAGCCCGACGCTATACGGACGACGTTGGATGCGGAGAGGCCCAAGTGCCGCTTTATACACACTATATGTACTTGCATCACGCGTATATACGAGCTTAAGGCGGAGACGCGACGAGTGGCAATTTAGTCGTGTATAATTGCGTAGAGGGGGGTTCCGCTGCTGCTGTACGCGTACCTGCCTACGAGACTGCACGAGATATATATGTATATATATTGTCAACCTTTTGGCACTCGAGCGAGAGAGGCTCTTTTGAACTTTCTAATTCGTCACTTTGATGCTTATCGAGTAGCAATTTTCCCCGCGATTCCCTACTTTGCATGGGATTAGGGAACTGCGGATTCTGCAGTATTGTGGTAAGCTGCGTGTATTTTACTACAAATTTTTATTCATCCGTAATAAGTTTTCGCACTGGTGTTAAATTGAAAAATGAAGCTCACCGTACAAGCTTTGAGTAAGGAATTCAGAATGGCAATAAATTATAAATTAATTTTGAATACATTTACAAGAATAGTTGTAAGGAATAAGTGATGAGCAATCGTTTCTTCATTAAACGTATGTATCTGTTATAAGCATAATCAAAAATTGACATAACTAATATTCTCATTATTAAAGTACATTTTGATTATTATGTAGGTTACAAATAACTATTCCAAGATAACGTGACAAGATAATTATATTGTTATATGTGCGACCTACTTACGTTAAAATACGTCTTTCACGCTAAAAATATTCAGGATACCATAGGATATTCTATATTCATTTAGTATAAGGGATTCCCTCGGAATATTTTTCAATAATTATAACATCAGCCGACGAAGATCGATAAACTCTTACGTCGGGCGAAAACGAAATTATTGCACACTTTAACTTAATGAATGTAATTTTCAACACCATTAAAGAGGAAATCTGATTAACCACTTTGCTTAACAAGCAATCCTTTCGCTCTTCGTCCTTTTCCACCTATATATACTAAAGCCCATCCGCGCGCTGCACGTAGACCGCGAGGACTTTTCCGCTGTCTTGATCGAACATTCGACACATAATCGATATTCAATTCAGTAATGTACAGGGACGTTTGCGCGACGTTGGCCCACTTTTCGAGCCCAGTGACTCTCGAGAGCGAACCGTATATACCCTCTTATATACACGTGATGGAAAAATCACGCCTCGCCCGCGCCCCGCTACGCGCTCTTGGAACGAAATTTCACTTGGCTGCTCATCTCTGTGTGTTCGAATTTTCAAAAGTTTTTGTCGAAACGCAGCTGCCTTTGCAATTATGCGAGACGGGTCCTTTCTTATTTGGTATGAACATTAAAATTTGACCGTGCATCACATACGATAAGAGTAATTTGATAAGATATAGACGACACTATTGATATTCTTAGTATATTTTATGAAGAAAAAAAAATTCTGGTTGAAAGTCCAGGTTCATAGGTAATGCCGGCCTTGTTCAAATTAAATCTCTATTAGAGCACAAATAATCCAAGCGTTTCTAAAATCTGTTGATGTATACGTATCTTGTATGTTGATGATATTGATCAAACTACGTACAATGAAAAAAGTATTTATCGGTATCCACTAAACGTGTTCGAACTGTTAAAAAGAGCAAACTCCGTCTACATAAAAGTCATCCCACGCACTACATTCACATATCCACCAGCTATACGGAGTCGCAACGGAGCCACGCATATATACAAATCTCGGAGATCGCATATCGATAATCTAAATTAGAAAGAAATAATTGCGACCAAACGCGCGCGAGATGGCAAACTGAAAAAACAACGATAATGAATAGCCCCCGGCTTTAACTCATCGAACCGAACCTCTATATTCTACATGCTATATACTGCGTATATGTGCATGTGTGTGCGTACAGCAAGTGAGGATTTGTCCCGTGCACTATATACACTCACTCTCTCTCTCTCTCTCTCTCTCTCTCCCTCTCTCTTCCTTTTCTCCATAGTCTTCGCAAAGACAAACGCCGCATATGTGTGTAGATGTAGGCGCGCGCGCGGAGAAACAGCGAACTCCCGAGCAGTGCATTTCCTGCGCGAGGCGCCAGCACAATGGGCCGCATACGCCAAGCCCTCCCTTCTGTGTGTGTCTCTCTCTCTCTCTAGCGCATCTCGCGAACGAAATCTCCAGGTATTCGCGCACTCGCGACTATACATTTATATACATACATATATATGTATATATGTATAGATAAAAGCACAAACACACAGACTAGACACGCACGCACTGGTAATATAGATAGAGGAGAAAACTCAAACATCCCTCAAACGAAAGGCTGCGCGCAATGATATCTCGCTGGCAAACAAATACGAATGAATTTCTGCGCTTGCTCGTTTTGCCTCTCGCTCGCATGCACGTGTATACGTGCGCAACAGCCGCAGCAGCAGCAGCGAGCCTCCGTCTTCTCCTTTTCTTTTTATTGCCTCACTCGCTTTTTTTTTTGCGCGAGCGAGGAAGTAGGAATTGGGAGGGGGGGAGGGGGGACAGATCGGAGGAGGAGGAGCAGACTCTCGATATGTTACGTTCAATCAAGCAATCGGCTAAAGTGCAGGAAGATATATAAGAGTCGAGCTTAGGCTGTGCGATACCTCCTCCCCATTGGGCTTCGGTTTCTCTCCATATACGCCTATATACACGTATACTTAAGGGTGGTACGGGGGAAAAGGTTTGAATTCGCAACTGCTGTGCAGGGGGAAAGGGAGCGAGGGCTATAGGGCTAACGAAAGAGCATCCGTATCGTTAGCGAAAGTTTATTCAGCCGAGTGTATTACGCGGTGCGCGTATTGTATAAGAACAAATATGCGGGTAAGACGCTCTGTGCTGAAATCGAAATTCCACCTCGCGTAGTTGTAAAACATTGTAGAATATTGTATATATAACGTCCGTTGAAAAGATGGAAAATAAATTTCATTTACTCAGAGGGAAATACAAACTTGTATTTATACCCGTTATTTTAGTCATCTATAAGCTGAGATACTCTTTTCGTGAACTTGTACGTTGTTTGAACACTTTCAGTTCCTGTAAATTGTATACTATACAGGTAAATAGTTACGAGTAATGTTGAAATAAGACTCTATTGCTCTAAATGGTTCCTAAATAAAGATGAATCGATTGATCGAATCGAGCCAAAGGATTACATGTCTTAATAAGAGACAATCTCTTACGTAACGATAATAGGTTAAAAAAAGTTTCGTCAAACTTATGGAAGCTGAGGTAGAGTGACGAAAACATAAACAAAAATTTTTGGTCGAAGAATTTCAATTAGCCCTCGATGTTTTGCTTCAGAAGCTTGTCTTCTGCCAAATGAGCTAATCCTTTATTTCTATTGATTAATCAAATGAAGATCCTAACATGCAGTATTAATAATCTATATTGTTTTAACCTAAAATTGAAATGTATTCAGATTGACAGAAATAAGAGATTAGCTCAGTTGGTGGAATTAAAACATGCTTCCATTAGTTTGGTGATACTTTTTTTAAATTTTACGTCACATTAAGGATTTTTAATTGCTGTAGTTTGGGATTGTCTTGTATCCCAAATTTGGACAAATTTGGCAAAACTTTCGCGAAAACTTTAAGGCTTTACGAAAATTTATTAGGCCCCTTTATTTGACAGGAAATGCGTAATAAAAAGGACGAAATGATTATTTTCTATGCTTAATATGGACAAGTAGATACAGTCGAGTGTGGACAGACGTGTTTTTCAGCCCTTTTTATAACTTTTTCATCACACAATGAATGTAAGTTTTCTACGTTTCCTTTAAATACTTTATTTCATTCTGATCTCGCTAGGGTCATCATTTATACCTAAACGTGACACGAGTGATAATCTACTTTGTACTAAAGAAAGTACTATCAAATCCAAAATGTACCGATTGTTATCTATAATACAGCTGTGCATAGTAAGTTCAAGAGAAGAATCCCTACCAATTATAATTATTCGCAGAAACGTTTTTTGTTTCAACATCTATATACAAAAAACGCGCACACCACTCTTTATAAAAAAAAAAAACACAGCCAGTACGGACAATAGTCAAAGAAGAGTTTCCAAACGACCATATTAAATACGCACGAGAGAAACAAAAAAGTCTGTCGGCTAAGTGCAGACTCGACGCCATCATAACACACGTGCATCATATACAATATATAAACACGAGCGCGCGCGAGATGTAGGAAGTCAAGATGCGAAACAAATGTTCCCGCGAGTCGGTGAATTATCCATCATTATCATCATTAGGTCCGCGACACGCATTCGCGAGAGCACACATTACTTGATCCGCGGGTATAGGCAAGTAACACCGGCAGCAACAGCAACAGCAGCAGCAGCTCGCGGTACTTCAATAGACAGATTACAAAGGATTATCCCTACTCCCTCCCGGTTCCTCGCGGTACGCGTCTGCAGTACACACGCAGCAGCTCGAGGCACAGGTACAAGCTCTTAATTAATTTCCCTCAAAGCGCGTCTCCGCTGCGGCAGCTCAGCTCTCCCTATATCCTCATACGTTTCTGCGCGCCTCCGAGTGCTGCAGCTAGTCCTATATATATATACGTATATTCTCTGCGCACCACGTGTTTGCGTTAATCTACCGGAGTATCTATACGGAGCGAGAGGTATACAAAGCGTTAAGGATGTGCCTTCCTTTCTGCGAGTAGCCCGCATTCGTACCGCCGCGCTCCGATGTTGTGCGGATACACATCGCCATTGATATTGTAGTAAAGAGAGAAAAGGCTCGCGGAGAATAATCCGACAGCTGTCGACGTCAACTGCGCACTCAACGCTCGCATTTCGCGTGCTACTGTATGCGCGATGGTTAGACGTATATGAACGCAATAGACACACGCTGTAGGACGGGAGTTTGGAGGCCCTGTTCCGTGTTAATTACAGCACCGCGTCAGAGATAGAGAGAGAGAGAGAGTGTATGTTATAGCTCGGGCTCGAGTTGGCGAATACCTGCGCGCCTACAGTTGCCTAATTGTGGTTTTAATACTGAAATTTAGACGAGTACCTTATAGAGAGAGAGAGAGAGAGAGAGAGAGCCGACACTGCGCGTACATATCGTACACTGTACTCGAGCTAAGAATATGGCGCGCAGATGGGTATGTATATATATGGTGGAAATCTCGTCTACCTGACCGTGTAATCGTTCCTTTATGGGTATACGCCCCCCACAGACTTTATACCGATCTTCACTGTTTATTATTTTATCATGCGCTGCTCTCTCCGCTTATACCTGCGCGCGCGCTAACTCTTCTTCCGGTGCACGGACGAACCGCACCGCTGACTGTTTATTATTGTACGAGCACTGCGATTACGAGATGTGCCCTCGCGGTTTGGCAGATTCCGCTGGCGAATTTTGGGGATGATGATGGAAGTCGTTTCGATATTTTATTATACTAGAGAAATTCATGCTTAATGTTTACCATACGGGATTAAACCGTATTCCATTAATCAAATTCTAACAAATATCTTGAATATTAAAAAATATTTTGTGTGCCTTTCTTTTATCAATAATCTTTCTCACAAACTATTAGCGTTATTTAAAACGATATAATCACGACGTTAGCTTAAAATAAAATTCTTGTGCAAACTCTGAAGGAATTATACACTAAATGATTTGTTCAAGAATCTATTTAAACGAACGTAAATGATTCATTCATAAATTTGAATTAAAATATTAATTTGAAACTTTATCGCCATTCAAAACTAATATTCTCCCGTAACCAATGAAATCGCGTCTTTAAGTGATTCACAACATTCGGCCATCACTTTTTAAGAGTGAATATATTAATTTCCTCATCGCTTATTCTGGTTAAAAATTAGAAATTAAAGTTGATTTTCTCTATTTAAATTTGTGTTTTTGTACAAATCATTATAGCACTTTTTGGGTATACTTAAAAGTTTAAAGCATAACGTGTCTTTTCTCGAATTTCGCTTAAATCGTTGTTATTTTGGGCATTTTGAGCCCATTTAGTGTACAACCGCGGATACTGACTCCATTTTTATAAGTAAGTAAAAAGTTAAGTTTCTATAATGAAGATCCGTGTCCCGACTGTTGGGAACTCTTGCGTGAGTCGAGTGCACACAGAAATAGATGTGTTATGAAAAAAATGATATAACTAAAAGGTCCAAAATTAAATTATGAAAATTGCATGTAAAATAAACGTTACGTAATTGCATAGTGGCTTGGGCGGCTCTGCCGCTCGGCTTCTCATTTTCCAACAATAAATTAACGTACAGAAATGATTTCTTTTTTAATGTAAATGTAATTTGCTTATAAATATATAATTAGGTCCTTTTAAATTCTCAATCTAATGCCAAAATTTAACATTTATTTCATTCTAATTTTTGATTACATTGAAATACAGCTTTAACGTAGTATCATAACATTATCTATTCTTAAATTTATAAAAATTATTGTAATAAGTAATTGTAATTTTAACATTATCAACAAGGTATAGAAGATTTCTCATAATATCTTTAATTTATAAAAAAAAATATCACTCCATAAATTGTTTATACCAAACATTTTTATTCAATTTTATACCTTTCTATGCATATACACTATATCCTAATTATTTTTGACAGCGCTATACACTTACATATAATACGAATTCTACATGTGTACGCCGGCTAGTATTCCCGTAGAATGCATAAAAACCGAATTCATTGCACGTACGCGAGTCCCCGATGATTGATTTGCTAGGCTTTAAACTGGTGAGCGCGAAGTAAATGCGCTTTAATGCAGCGATTGTTTTCCCAGCATGTCGATAAACAATGTAACCACGATTAGCCGGCGCTCGTGTATGCGAGTCTCTGTGTGTTGATCGCTTATACAAACAAGATCCCGTGCAGATGCCGTTGCGCGTAATTGGGATTGACGTATTTGTAATTAAACGTTACGGTTACAGGTATCGTTGGGAGCTAATAACCCGTTCAATACCAAAAGCGATATAGATAATCGCGCAATCATAGTTGAACGGAGACGCGTGTATGATTTATATATGTTTATTCGATTGCAGTTTGTTGTACGAAAACGAAAGTGTTTATATGCACGAGTTGTTTCCGCGTGAGCGCTCGAGGTGAGATCAAAAGTAAAAGGATACTTTATTCAAATAAATGTGCAAAAGTGTGGTTTGTACAAAAGTATAATAGCGATTTTCATTTTGTCCTTTCCGAACTAGTATCGCTATCCTGATATCAACAATAATCTGCGAGGTATTTTCATTATCTGTTGAGAAAAAATGTTTTGCGTAATCTATTTGCAGTTGATAAATATCCTTTCCGTTGACATATAAATGCTCATTCGAATAGTTAATCTGCTTATACTTCCCCGCGCAAGCTATATATTAATTGAAACGAAAAATCCAATATCGCTTTTCGCTGGCTATACGTATACATTAAGTTTTGACAAATGATAAACCATTTTGGGCAGGAAAAACTTTATCTTTCAGACAGGCGCTCGACGCTCTCCCGGGGAATCGAAAGTTTTGCATTAAACGATGAATCGGCCTAGCTCTCGAGGGGCATTCTTCTCTCTCTCTCTCTCTTTCTCTCTCTATGCCTTCACGCGCGCAGAAAGTCTCGAATTCAAAGTTACACGACCATTAAAAGTATAAGTTTCGTCGAGCCTGATGGGCCCGCGTGGCGTCGGCGGTGGTCAGCTTGGACTATACGCCGCTTGCGGCGATTGATATTCATGATTTCCGCGAGCATAACGGTCGCAGGATCGCGCGGAGTCTGGAAATTGAAAGGGTGCAAAGGCGAGGAGTATGGCAGGAGTTTGCGCGCCTGCAAATCCCCACGTTGACTGGCGTATTCGATTCCGGGCGAGAAAGAGCCGCCGCCGCCGTCGCCGCCGCGCGAGTAATGGAGAGTATGGCAAATCCTATGGGCAACTCGATTTTACTCTCTCCTGTTTCGCACCTATACCTACTCCCCGTGGTCCGTATATATACACACCATTCGCTCCCCTACTTCTGGCATTAGAATATTATATTTGCTTTTGTTCTTTCGATGCGAGCTCTATTGTTTTTGCTTGGTCATTGAATTTTTTTTTTACACACGTACAGTTGTAAATATACATGCGTTTTCACGTGGATGCGATTAAAAAAATGTTTTCAAACCAAAAACTGCGAAAAATTCTATTCGGAACTTTTTAATATTTTTTCCTTTTTTAGATCAACAATAAATGTCGGTTTTAAATAAACGTTGCATGCACACAGCACAGCAGATTTTTCAGTACGTCTGCACACGCATTTATCGACAAAAGTTTCAGTCTTGCCGCGAGCGTAAAATTCCGATTTGATAATCACTGAAAGCTTCGATGAAAATCGAATTCAAACTATCTCAGGGAATGGCGCGCGAGCCGCTTTATTTTTTGAAATAATGTTTACAATGGCCGTGCTAGCGAGCAGTAATTTTCTTTACGTATCCACCAGCCACTCGGTGCTCGTCAGTATATAGAACACAGCTCGCAATCGGTATATATGTATTGCTTACTCTTAGTCGGTTTAATGAACTGCGCCGCTCCGGGGCCATAATAAAACTGCTTAGTAACTGAATATTCCCCCCTTTTCTAGTAAAACCGAATCGAATTTTATTAGGTCTTTCCTCCTTTTCCTCTTTCATCAGTCGTCCCACTCCTCTTCTCTCTCTCTCTCTCTCTCTCTCTCTCTCTCTCCTCTAGCCCACTCGATGTAGAAAATCGCTGCGCGCGGAAGAGACGAAAAAGCCAGGGGAGATATCCGCATTGTATAGCGAGTCGGCCCTTTTTTCCCTTCTCTCTCTCCCTTTTTTTCCAACATTCGCAGCAGCAAGCGCGCATCGATCTCCATAAAATCGAAACGAGGCAAGGGACGAACCCCGTATAGTCGCGAGGAGAGCGCTTAA
Source organism: Megastigmus dorsalis (assembly GCA_900490025.1). NCBI lineage: Eukaryota > Metazoa > Arthropoda > Insecta > Hymenoptera > Megastigmidae > Megastigmus > Megastigmus dorsalis. The sequence goes on from UELU01144366.1 coordinate 38,799, forward strand.
CACATCCCGCGAAACTGCCGCTCTTAGCCTGTGCAGTGCGCGCGCTTAATTAAATCCGAGTGCCTAAGCGTGCCGAACTATCTCTCTCTCTTTCTCTTGCTCTTTCTCTTTCTCCCTGTTTCGCGGGGTTGAAGGAGAGGAAAAAAAGGCACCCAGAGTCGGGGTTAAACTCCGGCTTCCGGTGATTTTTCTTGTTCGCCTGTATACCGCGCTGTGCATCTCGTATATAAGTATAGTCGGGTAGTTAGAGTCGGCGCGGGACGTTGTCATCGCGACTATATACGCCTATAGCGTTAAATCTCAAATTATTCGATTCGATAAAAAAAATCTTACTCTTTACATCGGAAGAAAGAAAATAGCGTTCGGTTTGGCAGGCGCAAGGGCGCGACGACGTCTGACTTGTGAGTTACGGACTGATGCGCGATCTACTGCAAGCTCGAACTCGTACCTCCCGCGCTTCGCTCCATACATATATACAGCCGCAGTGAGGAAGGTCGTCAAGTTTTATTCCCCTTATGTCCGCCCATTGCTTGCCGGCGGCACATAGCGTCTCTGGCGCGCGCCAATGTCGTCGTCGTCTACCTCGTCGTCGTCGTCGTCGTCGTCGTCTGCGCTTTTATTTCCACTGTAGCCACCATAGCGCAGCGGTGCGCTTAACTCGGCTACGCGCAGACTACTACCGCTGTCTATAGGGCGTAGGGGGTGGAAGGGGGAGAGTCGCCGTCGCCGAGCTTTACGTGTTTCCGGTCTCCCGCGCTCGTAAACCAGTTGCGCTCGCGGCCGGCTGCAGCTGTTAAGGTCGCTCGAGGCTGCAGCGCGAGTCGAGCCGAGAGCTGAGCCGCAAAAGAAGAGAGCGAGTGTAGCTGCTTTGACTGGAGCGACTCGTCGAGCGCGCGCCTCTCTCTTATCGCTGGACGCGCTCGCGCGTCAAATTGTTTCCGCGAGATAATTCCGCGAGAGAGAGAGAGAGAGAGAGAGAGAGAGAGAGCAGCACTGCCTCCCCCGAAAGATGATCCGAATGAGAGATTAACTTGTATATTAAGCGGCCCGTGCACGCGGACCCCGAGGCCTCCTTGCGTTTCCTTTTTTAACGCTGATGAAGTACGGGATTTATGGGCTGATTTAACGCCTTGATTTATGTACCGCCTTTTCGCGCTCTATACCTCGGAGCTACACCCCCGCCTACCCGTGGCTCCTTCCTTCTTTCCATCCTTTCTTTTTTAGATTTACTGCACGCGCGCGCAAGTTTTATTTAGGCGTGTATTTAATTTTTTAAGCCTCGAGGCTATTGTTGCGGGGTTTAAGTGAATTACTGCGGCTGCCGGCGGTGCGCGGGTGTAAAGTGCAATAGGTTTGGCCGCGCATTTATGTTCGAATGGCCTATATGTACGGGCCGGCAGTTTTGCCTTTCAGCGTTACCCCTTCAACGATTGCGTTTACTTCCATATATATGTGCGCGATTAGTATTCCAATATACCTGTTGTACTATTGCTTAAATGTATTTATTGTCCGAGGACAAACAATTTAACGTTCGAGTGATAAATTGCGTTTTGTACCGAGGTTTTTCATTTATTGTTGATTTTTAATTTGGGGAATTGATAGATTTTTAAATTGTTGCTTTTGATCTGATCACGAGATTCGTACATGTTTCATTTATGGAATAATATTATTATAATTTAAATGTTTAATGTTCCAGTACTGTAAAGATCATTAGCATTGATCAATTACTTAATCAATATGCTTAATATAAAAATTAATTTTGAATTCTTATTTTCTGATCATCTTTTGTCTGACCCAACTCGGTCATTCCTACTTAAAGTCATATCGGTGTTTCTTTTAATCGGCAAACATCTTAAAAGAGAATGCCTGCACGAGATTGGAATAAAAGTTGTATTAGAACACAAAACATGTATCATTATTAAAAATATAGAAGAACATTTAATTAACAAAAAAATTGACCTTCTTGTTTAGAGGAAGCTTATTAAAACTAGATTATATATAAAGATTTTTGTACTTATCTGTTTCATCTTACATTTATATTATAATGATGGACACATGAAACAATCATCTATGCTTTTTTTTAAATTATTTCTATTTAAGTAAAAGATCGTTAGTTTGGTTTTTAAATATAACGTCTTATCGTCGGAAGAGCAGCTAACGGTATACTGTGACTACGTTGAACTTTAACGACAAAAAAGTTAAATCGATTTCCAAAAACATAATTGAAAAGTCTCTATGTATCTAGTTACGCATAATATAAATGTTATTTAAAAAGTTTATTGCGTAATATAAAGAAATATTTATGTAATAAATTATACTTTAGTGAAGTGGCGTTGATTACCAGGTAGAGTGTAATCAGCATACGTTTTTCTTATCAATTTTTCTCTTCTTCACTTCTTTACACTATTCAAAATTTAAATTATACCTATGGATTAGTATTATTTTACTAAATGGTTTTGGTCGGCCCTCATTATCCTATGTCCAGCTTAGTTTAGCAGTCAAATCGCGGAAATAGGACGTGTTTTACGATTACCTAAGGAACATGGTTGGGAAAATTTTACTAGACAGCAAAGTAAAAATATCCAAGCCATTTTTCTCCGTGTATTTATATAGAAGTGTTGCCCCGCCGTATCCAGTCGGTATACCGCCATTTTCATAATTCTATTTTTAAACGGCTTCATTATAAATATTCAGACAAATCGTTTAATAATATTTGTTGTATTAAATAAGCTTAAATACCTCAATGCCCGATTGTTTATACTTAAAAATGCAGATTATAATTTTAATTTTAATTTCTGACTAAATTTTTTATGAAAAAATAATTAATTTTAATAAAATCTAAGAGACAATTTGACACCTGGATAGTACAACTCTCGCTTTCCCCATCTCTAATTAATTGTTCTTTTACAATTCCATTAGAAGTACTTTATGCAGATTAAAAGTATATATCGAAACAAAACTAAATGTGCTTCAATTATTACATATGTAAAGCATACCCAAATCTTTTTGGTCTACGTAATCGTTTTCTTCATATGTTCAGATAATAGTTATAAAACATATGCGAGCAACGTGTTTTCTACCAAAATAAGTATATCAATTCTAAATGAACACATTTCCTAAAAAGCGCCCGGCTAATTCCAATCGTATATAGATTTACCTACAATTATCGAGGCTATTTTCAGCAACCGAATTAGACCATTCAAGGATGTCGCGCAATCTCTAATTAAAATGTTGTCTTTTATTTCCGTCTCTCTCTCTCTCCCATTCTCTCCGACTCACAATCGGTGCGCGTTTATCACGATTAGGCAAAGAAAGCAAAATAAAAGCGAATAGACGAGGAAAGCCGTCAAGACATTAATGCAGTATTTACGAGAAGGGTTTTTCTTATACAGCCGCAAAGGTTAAGTAAAGTGTATTTTCCTTTGGGCTATAGGCAAGAACGAGAGAAAGAGAGAGAGAGAGAGAGGGTGAACGAGCGATCCCGGGCTATGCTATATACTTGCCGACCCTTACGCTCCGCTTGCCTCTCTCTCTCTCTCTCTTTCTCTCTTTCCTCTCGACCCTCGACGTCCTTTTGCGTCGTTTTAATCTTCTCCATTCCCTCAGAGATTTATCCGCCGTGATTCGTCCTGCGAGATTCTCTCTCTCTCTCTCTCTCTCTCTCTCTCTCTCTCTCTCTCTCTCTCGCTTCTTCACGAGTTGCCAGCCTGCAGCCGGGATGTAGGAAGCGAACGGGGCGCGCGCTCGGACTCATCGAAAAGAGGAGCGAGACGCGCGGACGAAAGGGGATTCCGAGAGTAGCCCCGAGAAGATGAACGAGTGCGCAAGAGAGAGAGAGAGAAAAAGAGAGAGAGGGAAAGAGAGACAGAGTCGGATAGAAAGGATAAAGCAGAAGAGTGTGACAGCTGGATGGATAGACAAAGCGAGATAAAAGATGCTACTACTGCTGCGCGCGCGAGCAAGCGAGAGAGGCGAAAACAAACAGAGAAGAACGTATATACGTAGCACGCGTATATATTCGTATATATATTGAGAGACGAGCGGAAGCGTGTATAGGTGTATAAGCATGCGAAACAGAGAGAAAAAAAAAGGAGCAACAACAACGGAAAGTTTACAGGACTGAGAAACGTTGAAGCTTTAGAATTGATAGACGCTCTCAGAGGTATATAAGGGACACACACGTTATATAGCATCCGAGGGGAATTATATGTGTGTAGAGGGCGAAATGCCGTCTAAGGCGAGACACAAAAGCGTTCACGCGCGCCTCTCTCCCACATCTTCAATGAGACAGTTCCATTCTATTCCGGGCGTGTGTGTCTCTTAGCGTATAGGAGCGGGACCGTATATACGGGTGCCCTCTTATTCCGTCTCCTTCTACTCAGTCACTGCAGCAGCCCGGCGAGTCTTGGCAGAGCTTCTAGGTGTCTCTCTCTCTCTCTGGCCAATCAAGGAAAACTATTTCGCCGGGCCGGCGTATACCTGATTGACGGCTACATGAACTTTTCGAGACGCGCGCGGCCCTCCCAAACTTGACTCTCTCTCTCTCTCTCTCTCTCTCTTGCGTGTCTTCTTGGGGGAGGGGGAGGGATGGCGAGCCTTGTATACACTACCACCACGAGAAGAATGACTCGCCCTCTATCTTATGCCCGTTCTCGACTTAAATGAACTTGACAGTTAGTTAAGCTGCAGGTCCATCATGTGGCTTTTCGCTATGACCTCGACGATCCGACATTTTCCCTGTGCGTACTGATTCACACCCCTTGCTTTTCTTTCTCGATTCTCTTTTTGTTTGAAACTGGGCGAGCCCACTTGAGAAACGTATTTTGGATATAAGTTTATAAAGATTAATTATTTGCGACGAGTGTAACGAATGCGGATGATTCCATGTCGCAAACGCGTGCAAAGATAAAAAGCATTTGCATATTATACCGAAACCACTTGTATACGCATATCGCAATCTTAATTACGATTTCATTGAAACACGAATATGCATCGGAAATGCTGATGTTATATTTAAATTTTAATTAAATGTAATTATATTATATTATAAAATTTAATTATATTTAAACTTTAATAAAATAAAACGCCAGTATATCGATGATAACAGTTTTGGAACTGTAAATAAATGATGATACTTTCAAACGTACCACATATATATATGTATACGCGTTCATTTTGAAATCATTCAATTAATTAAAATGTTTGAGTAAAGGCAAAGTTATTTATTCAATTGTTATACTTGTTAAATAAATTGCTAATATAGAAATCTGTAATTGATTAATGAAGTTTGCAAGTGCTCGAAGGTGTAATCCTTTTCGTATGAAAATAAATGGCGGTGAAAACAATTTTTAGACTGAATTGCATTTAATCTTAAAGTAGGAAAAAATAGTGAGTGATCAAAAGAAAAAACCATTTATACTAAAATTTCAAAATAGATTCCTTTGAAATAATATTTATCCTGGTTAAATATTTTCTTGCGTAACCTTTTATTATCTGGTTTCAGAAGGGTTATTTGCCATAATAATTTTTCAAATGGTTTAAATAATCTTAAGTTATATATATAAGGTAAGCTTAAAAACATTTAAACGTGCAGGCATAGAAAATCTTTTTCTTGGTTTTCCATTGTTAATTCAATGCGTTCGTTTAGTTTCCCTAAGAAAAGGTATACTTTTGCAATCTAAAATAAAAAGTCAAATGACGGCGGAACTCCGATTCTGGCACACAAAGAAACGAAATATATAGCATATCATCTGGTTACTTAGCTGTGGTGGCTGTTATTGTAACCCCGACTTTTTGACACCGCAGAATTGAAATTCCGGAAATATTCTCTCCTTTTTAACATTGGGACCAAGATGTCATCGTACCCCTATTTCGTAGTTTTTGTAGCTCAACTCGACCGCGCGCACGAAGTCCTACGACGAAATTGAAAAGTAAGCATTTGCAGTTCTTTACCAACCAATCCTATCTTTCATTATTCCTGTTCTACTTGTTTCTATAGCGAGATTTTAGTAATGTACATTACATTTAAAACTTAGATTTAGTCAGTACTACTCACATGATTATTAAAATTTTTTGTGAAAAATTATTGAATTCACAGTGAAAGTACACCTACAAAATTTATTGTACTTCTTTATGATTATAAATCAACGTACAAATATATGCACTGAAAAAGGTATTATATTCAAGTAATCCATTGAACGTAAATTAAACCTAAGTATAAGTTTTTAATTGAATTAAGAAATATTTACTGCATCTGATGTGCTACGATCGGAAGGATTCCTACCATACCGATTCTTGCAATCAATTAAAGATAGAGATTCATTTTTCAAGTTCAAGTTTCATGGAATTTCATCCACAATTCACAACGATATTTATCTCCGAAATTTGTTGAGTACTAAAATCTCTGTGAATTGTGGATGGAATTTCATGAAACTAGAACCACATAAGGCTTACATCATTACTGAGATTTTCTGGAGGGTTTTTTAGAGTTACTATCTCTATATTTAAAAAAAAAATTAATAAGTTTACTATAGATCCTTTACTTGCGTTGGTTGAAAGTTGTCATAAACCATAAAATAGCAAAAAAGAATTAAAAAATTATTTATAAACAAAAATAGTTTTTTATGCGCGAGTCTTAAACCGAATTTATACTCAATGATATGATGATCTTGGATATAATAATATTTTTTCAGTGTAAAAAAATATATTTATTTACAAATGTTTGTAAGAACTATCGTAGTTCTTGCAATTCTTATTGTCGTATTTTGAGGTAAGATTCTTTTGTAAAGCTTGCCGATAATAATTATATATGTATACCTTATTAGACGACTGTACAAAAGGATAAAGCTAAAATAGTAGAACATGAAGCTTCTTACTTGTATATTAATATATTCTTCAACAATTCACGAATAACGATATTTATAAATTTACTCCACGAAACTTGAAGTAAGAGAATTTTCAAAAAGTGTCTAACTCTAACAATAACTTGTTTCTCAGCTTAATAATAATATTATATGGAAAAAAGGAAAGCATCTCGCGTAAAGTGTAATAATAATCGAAGGAAATTAGCTATTAATATTTGTATAACCATAAAGGGTAATATCCGAATGTCTCCCGATTCGCAAAAGATATATGCGCAAGGCGCTGTAACAGTCGAGATATAGAAAGGGGCGAGCTGAAGCTGCATAGCTGTATAAGAAGAAGTCAGAACTGGGAAGACGGGGGGTCCTGCAGAGAGACGCTCTCGGGCGCAAGCTCTGGCCCATGCTATTAGCTCTTAAGTTAAGCCGGAAATTCCAGTCCGGAACCTTCTCCCGGAGCTACTGCCACTATGAGTGAGAACGGGAGACCTATGCAGGCTGCAGAGAAAGACAGAAACCGAGAGAGAGAGAGAGAGAGAGAGAGAGAGAGAGAGAGAGGGAGAGAGTACAGAGCATTGGAAAAGAGAGAAAAGTCTATAAGCGCGCTGCGGCGCAGAGGTGAAAGGAAGATGCAGACAGGGCAGATGAAAAGAGGGGAGAGAGAGAGGGAGAGATAGAAGCAAAAGGTCGAGTAAGAGAAGAGGATTTATAGAGATCCACTTTAGAATGCGCGGGGGTGGGCGGGGAGGGGGGAGCGAGGCGGACATCGGTCCCAGGAGTTTACTTAACGCCTTCCATCAGAGAGTCCCCCTCCATTCCCTCTGCAGAAGCGCAGAAGCTGCGCAGGGGAGCGGGAATTTAATTAAAATTGTAGCTAATTACTGCCAGAGCGAGCCCGCAAAGCTGCGAACGATTAAGACGATGACCGTATCTCGCGTGCAGGCGCGGCGCGCGCGGTCCAACAAAAAAAAAAGGACAGTTGGGATTTTTACGACGTAGCCGCACGTCCGAGTGCCCGGTGTTACGACACGACGATATACAAAAATGAAATAAAAATTCTTCTCGTACCCTGCATAGGCGCTGTTCTTCCGACGACTGTCCCGTTCAATTAGCTTGGTAAATCTCCGTCAATGTACGCATCCTTAGTGCTATTTAACGAAAATTCGATTTGTTTATGGAGATCTTGAACTTGTTTCGTCGAAAAATTATAAGCAAGATTTAACTAGATTGTATGGATGTAATAATTACAATATAAATCGATATTTTATAAAATTTTATAAAAAGTACACATATAGAGCCTATAGCTTTATAGATATTATAAATCATTCAATCTTGAGAAAACAGATGTTAATAGTTTTGTTCCATAAAAAGGTACAATGCGAAAAATGGACAATAATTATTCTCGCCCCTTTAAACTGTCAAAAATGTTTAACGTCTATAAGCGAAATAAAAGAAATTTTTACACAAAACCATAGATTTATAAAAGTTTCTTTTATGGTGGTAATAAAAGTTATTGAACTTTGAACCTCAGTGTTTATATGCAGACTGGCGCTAATTTCACTTTATGAACTCCACTTTGTTTTATGTACAACGGAATTTTATAATCTTCGGCAGCCAACATTATCTTTAAGACTTGAAACCCGTTTGAGCTAAATTATTTACAAGGTGCGTCGAGTAGTTTCAGGTAAGTATATATATATGCATAATGTTTAAACATAATGAATATAACGTAATATAGAATAAATAAATACATATCTAATTCTTATATTACCAGCGGAGAGTAACTAATCTTGATTCAATTACTTCGAGCCTTACACGATAACTTTTTTTATAATTATCTTAAATATTTTTAAAACACAGAAGATTTTCCGTGCCATTTACGTTGTTGTACTGGTTCGTGGAATTTCAGAGTAGTTCTTAAAATGTGCGTTCCAAAAATTCTTTCGTAACTCTCTACCGTCTCTTGATTATATTCAAACAAAAAAAATATAATTAAACTTGCATTTAATTAACGATAAGACTAATTCAAGAGAAATCTATTTGGCAACCCCCTAAACGTTTAAACTCTACGATGCAAACTAGTCTAAATCTAATTAATCCACGGATTGACACCGATTACTCCGTTGGAAGCCAAGCGCGGTAAACTTTGCCACGTTAGATTCATTGTTTATCATATATCCATATAGCTTCGAAATCGTACATTAACCTAATTCGCGTATTCTCCGCCCTTGGTGTAAAGTGTGTTTTGACTGCTATTCGAAAGCCCCTAGAAACACAATTTCAGAAATAAAACAAAAGCACGGCATTCTGCATACCGGTGGAACCTTTCTTCTTAAATTAATATATTGTATGCACGAGGAATAACATGGAACGCAATACGTTCCAACTCAAATTTTTCATATCTCATTGTGCTTTATTCGCATCCATTTGAATATCAACTTTATCGATGTATGCACGTATAAGCTGTATAAAACTGCTATAAGATACAACGGTCCTGTATATTGCAAGAAAAAAAAAGATGCATCTCTAAATGGAGAGAAATAAAATATGACATATTATATCGAGATTATTATGGATATTGGCAGAGCACTCGAGTATAAGTATACCAGCCAGACAATTTGACTTTCAAGCCAAGGAAGTCTACCGACTTGAGGGGAAAAAAGGCTTCTTTGCCGGTATATACACACGTATATATATATATATAAGAGGAGGCTGCAAGCCCCATTCCCAAGAGCGAGGCGCTCCGGCTGCAATCTGGACTCGGTTTCACACTGCAATGGCGTCGAGAGCCAAAGGGAGCCAGAGCAGAGGAAGGAGAGCGAGAGGAGGCGCGAATTTCAAGTGTGCTTTCTTTGTTCTGATGCAATCGGCGAGAGAGAGAGAGAGGGAGAGGCCCTTCCCCGGTCCGCGCGCTTTAGTGGTAGATACACTTTGAAAGAGGGAATCTCATTTCAAATTCAAGTTCGACTTCCGCGACTGTATAGCAGCCGACTGTCGGATCCTATATGTAGGCAAAGCCAACCGGGGAAGGGGGTCGCCTTTTGTAGGCTTTGTCGAACTTGCTGTTCGACGACTCAATCAAATGCTAGGCGTCGCTGAACTTGCACCCGCCGCCGCTGCCGCGCCGAATATTTTTCCTCTCTCTCTCTCTCTCTCTCTCTCTCTCCCTCTCTCTTTTGTTCCTTTTATTCTTATACTCTTTTTACACAGGCTTCTATTTACCGAACCGAACCGGCAGAGGATGTCGACTTTACCAAGGGGAATAAGTTTGTCCGACAATTTTTATCACTATGCTCCGTGAATTACAAATAAACACTGCATCCTGGCAGACGTTTCTTCTATTAATTTGAAAAGTTCAAAGCTGCGTCGTATGCTTTTCTTTCATTACATCAATGTTTGCTTTAAAGATTTTGCACGGAGAAACAATTAAAAGTCCTAATCCTACAGTGAAAGAGATAACGTGACACGTCGCCTAACTCGTTATACACATAAGATTAGGATACAATTTGTGACTTGATGTAAAGCTTGAATAAAAATAGAATTAGAACAAATAAAATAGTTCAGTTTGATATATCACTTGACAAAAGTTTTATATGATACATTTGTTATACTACTGTGGGATTAATTGCTGAATAAAATCATCTAGAGAAAAATTCTGGAGAATAAATATGTAAATCAGATCAAAGAGGACTATTACACATTCGTTGTTAATCGTCGACGGACTCTTTCTACGATATAAAACAATTTCAGAAAAAAATGTTTAATCGTTAATATTGTAACGAAATAACGATAAATCATCTAAATTTTAGTATTAAATTCTATTTTGAAAAGTTTATTCATTATGATTGCGTAATTCAAATGCCTATAAAGGAAACACTACTTTCTTCGATTAAAGAGTGTCGTTATCTTTTATTTAATGGAAATACAAGCATCTTAACACGGTCAAATAATTTCCTAGTGTAATACTTTATAGAATGAAATCAACTGAAAAAACAATTTAATTATATCACCGTTCTATAGGAAAAGATCGTTTCTCATATCAATGATTTCCTTTATAATAACAAACGTAACGCGATTCATACCAGCATCGATAAATAATTCGGCACTGTCGCGGGGCACGAGACGGGGTCGCAAGATTCCCGTGGAATAAGCGCGTAATTCAATATCCGTCTTAGAGAAAACAAGCGCAAGACCGAAGCAGCAATAATCTATCGAGTAGAAGTAAAACGCGAAACAAAGGGGGAAAGCAGCAAATTCACCGCTCACGCAGAATTTTCCCAAAGAATAATAAGAGTTTGCGTCGAGAAGGACGCCTGCGAATATATATATATACAACACACCATGGGAGTATATAGGGAGGAGGCCGGCGGCGGGGTTATACACAAGGGCGTCGGCACATAGCCGAGACTGAATATTCCAATGAACGCAGCAGCAGCAGAGGGAGAGAGAGAGAGAGAGAGAGAGAGGATGGTCGATAAATAGACGCGATTCCTCGGTACTCTCCTTCGCTATATATCCCAACCCCCGCAGCAGCCGGAGCATCCGTACAAGCGGCGCTCTGTGCACAGTCGCTGCAGCCATGGGCTTCGCGACGACGACGACGACGACGACGAACTGCGAGATCCAATTTCTCTCTCTCTCTCTCGCGCTACTCCACCGCCACCGCCGCCATTCTCCGTGAACCGTAGTACCGATGCGCATATTCCCGCATTGTAAGTTTGTCATTAGTATTCCGCTGTTGTTACGTGCACGAGTGCGGAGCCCGCGCGCACAGGCCGCCGCCGCCGCCGCCAAACTATTTAAGTAGAACGATAAGGAACTAATTCCCCGATGCCTCTCTCTCTCTTTCTCTCGCGTGGGGGAAACAAAACTTTTTTTCCCGTTTCGGCCTTTCTATTTTTCTTTATTACCGCACTGAAGATAGAGAGAGAGAGGAAAGCCCGTGTGGCTGAACAGGTAAGAGTTTATCCGACGAACGAGTGGCGCCGCGCGGGAAAGTTCTTTTGCGGGCTGGAATAGTGCAGTCGGGAATGCGGGATTGCTTAATTCGATGCTGCTGCTGCTGCTACTGCGCTTATATAGGCCGGGCGATGCTATTCTCTCCTCGGTTTGCACATTTATAGCGCTTACTCTGTATATTATGTAGTTCTCGGGTATGCGTTAGTCGAGGAGGTCGAGCTTCGAGTGATTGACGCCTATAGCATTACGGCAAACTAAAAAACTTCGTTGGCTTTTATTTTTATGGGACTTACGTTCTGAAGCGCTCGAGGATGCACGCTTTCTCGATATATATACAATTACCGATACTGGCATATGTATAAGAAATATTTATTATCTATATAATATACGCATGGTAAACCCGTCTTCTACATGTGACATGTATTTTCCAGCGAGCTTGAACGAGAAAAAGTGTATAGAATTTGCAATTAGCACTCGTATACCGTTGACACATTATAAAAGTGTCGGATAAAAGTATCCGTGACGTAAATATCCTTGAAAGGGTTAGAAGAGCGGAAAAAATCATCAATATCGTTGGCTTCGCAGTTGTTACGCGGTTCATTCGACGAATTCATCATCCACTATAGGCTCACATCGCATGGCCATTATAGGATGGCAATCGTCACCTCCGACCGATCGATCTCGCTGGCTGGCTACTTTTTTTTCACTTCTTTGATCGGTGCCAATGTGACCATCTGCCGAGAGAGGAGCTTTGAAGTGTCGAAAGAAGGGACGGACGAAAGGAAGAAAGGTGAAGATGGTGAGAGAGAGAGAGAGAGAGAGAGAGAGAGAGGGAGAGTGAAAGAAGCTCCGACCCGAGGGCTTAAGGAGAAATCACCGTTAATGGTCCGCCGAAGGATTTACCGGGCAGAAGCAGCAGCAGCACCAGAAGCAGCACCACCAGCGCCATACTCATAGCGTTTTTACGAGTTTTCCATCGCTCTAGCCGAGGACCCACTCAAATCAAGATTCTCACCTTTTCTCCTCAGCTGCTGCCCTCCTACTCCCCCTCGTCCCACCCGTCAACACATGGAGGGGGAGTGGCGCTTCTTCAGGGCGAGTAGCGCCAACTTCTCCATTTGTCTCCCCCAAGCCTTCGGCTTTCGTCTCTTTCTCTGGGCGTGTAGGTATACATCGGAGGGGCGAGAGAGACGCGCTCTCTCTCTCTCTCTCTCTCACTCTCTGTTTATCCATCACTCTCGGGCTCTTTATCCCGTTCTCTGCGCGCTTCTACTTTCTTCTTTTTTCTCTCGCACGTTCGAGCTTTTCTTTTCCTCGCTCATTATCCGTCTTCATCATTTTTAGTCGGAGTCTCTTAGAGCGTCCGAGGTTCGTGAGCTTTACGAGCGCGTCGTGTTTTGTTGATACACGCGGCGGGTGGGGAGAGGAGGGGTGATGAAACGATCCGCAGCTTACGAATTTGTTGTACGCGCGCCTTTGTGCTCCGCGGGCGCACCCTTGTATTATGTACGCCGGCCCAACTTGGAATTATTGTGTGTATACTATTTTTTTACGAGCTGACGAAACAGTCCTGTATCGCTTGTGAATTTTCGTCTTATCTTCAATTTATAGGAACAAAAAGTAAATGATGACGGAGGACGCACATATTTGTTCAGCCAATAAAAATCTACCTATTTGAGATTACTGAATTTGTACTATCTTTTATGTGTGTGAAAAGACGCTTAATTTAAGATAGGAAAAGGAAAAATTATTAATCCCATTATGCTAAATTCAATCAAATCTTTTTTGCCTTACATTTCAAGCTCGAACATTTTTTTTTAATTCAATGCCTGTACACGCCTTAAATAATGAATTTTTATACGTACTATAATTAAAGTTACAATTTTAATGTAACATAATTTATCTGTACAGTTCCATTTTATATAATACTATTGTTTTAATGAGGCGTAAGTGTTATAATAGATTTAAATCTGACTAATAGTAAGAGCGAAACGATAACGCTCACCGGTATAAATGCCACTGAATTAAAATACCAATTTCTGTATTGTAGCGGAGTGTAAGAAATAATTAAATATCAGTAAAAGCTACTGGAACTATAAACGCGAAGCTTTTTGCTGTACGCTATTATCTAGTACACGAATCAAAAGGTATTAACAAAAATTAGTAAAGATCTTCGATTTCCATTCTAATATATAATGCACCAAAATTATTTGTAACGTATGTTTTTAAATATTTTACTTTTATTACGGATTTTGCTCGTTCATGAGTTTTTCGCTTTTTTTTTTTAAATTTCTAAATATAGATGATTTAAATTTTTATATTACTTCGGATGATCGATGATAATTTCTAACTCTAAATTTTGGGTTTAGAATATATCATTTCTTTTTAACGAAACATTATTGTATATCGAGCTATAAATATTCGTCAAAATTTAATTTAGCGTGACTTATGAAGTATGTAATTTCACACTCGTATGAAACTCTACTTCAATGTTTTAAAAGAAAACTCTCGTATTCACAATTTACATGGTTTCATCAATCAATAGCTAATAGTAAATTGTGAATATAACAATAAAATACGATCAAAATTAATAACGGAGATTAAATTTCACGATCCTTTTCAAATCTCATTTAATATTATTATTTGCGATTGCATTTTCCAAAGCTGGCTTGTAAACATTTAAATAAAATAACAGCCTGAAACACTTGAAGAAAATTATCCTTCTTATATAAGCTTGAAATCACAATGAGATTAAAATGGTAATAACTGAAAAAAAAAATAAAGAATTGCAATTAACTTAATTCTCCGTGTATTTAATCACTACTCGACAACGAAAACGACTGCAAGCATTGCATTACAATCTCTACTCAAATCTTGAAATACTAGTAACGTGAAGCTTATTGCTCTCATAAAAGGAACTAAACACACGCGCAGACGGCAATAAAACTCACCTTCTCTCTCGTATATAAGTATCTGTACAATTTAATACAATAGAAATTAAGCAAAAGGAGCATCAACGTTATGAAAGACAAAAGACAGTAGCAGCAGCAGCAGGAGAAGCTGTATACATACGTCTGTCTAGTTGCACTGTACACCCAAAGCTTCTTACGCTCTCTCCGGTGCACAGAGTATACACACTATATATCGACAGTAAAAATAGCGAGGCATTTTGAGTCTCATCGTCACCATTTGTCTCCCTCTCCCAAGTCCCACCGGCACCCGATATATACATAATATATAGCCTGCATGTAGAGAAACGGAGGCAGAAGCTCGCGCTTTCGGGCGGACGCCCCTTCAAAATCAGCCCGACAATTGCGCCAGGAAACAAGCAAAGAGGGCGAGGAGATGCTGGAGGTGGAGGAGCCGAGGGAGAGGCTAGGAACTCGGAAGTCTCTCCGGTAAGCGGATATACCCGGAGAGTAGAGCCCCCGCTCGCGTGTGTCTTCTCTCGTTCCGTCCCTTTTGTCTCTCTCTCTCTCTCTCTCTCTCTCGCTATCAGCGTGCACACACACACGCACACGCACACTGCAAGTGTGTGCACGAGGGGGGGTAAAGAGCTGGTAGAGCGGAGCCGAGGGAAGAGCGCCAAAAGAGAGTCGCGCGCGGGCCGGAGAGAGGAAAGAGCGCTGCTGGGTGCGCTACACGCGACTGCAGCAGGCGCGCAACTTATCTTCTATTACGCGGGAATTGAAAGAGAAGCATAGCACTGTGCGCGCAGAGAGAGAGAGAGAGAGAGAGAGAGAGAAAGCGCGCACGCACACTTTAGCCAGAGGAATGCATCGCGCCGGGCGTTGTGTCTCTCTGCTGTGCCTGCGCGACGTATGGAAAAGGTGGCGGCAGCAGTAGCACGACTGAGAGAGAGAGAGAGAGAGAGAGAGAGAGAGGGAGGAAAGGGCAAGAAGGATACGATATTTCAAGGCGGCGACAAGGAGCAAGTCGGCTTGCTACTGGTAAATTAATTAAATTCCTACAGTCTGCCTAAGCCGCGAGCGAGGCAACGAGTTGGGCGGGAGGCTGCTGCTGCTGCTGCTGCCGTGCACCGGCTCCTCTCTCTCTCTCTCTCTCTCTCTCTCTCTCGCACAGCTTATACCGGGGACCAAGAGTCTCGTGTTCAACCCGTGGGAATATTGTAATTAAGATATGCACTTCTACCTACCATTTTCCTCCTGTTTCTCGCCTTCTCTACCCTCTCTCTCCCATCATCGCCTTTTCTCTCCATCCTCCGAGAGCTCCTGCAGACTCTCGTGCGTGCGCTCCCGCCTCTATATATAACTCGCCTACAGCCACACACACACACACATCTACTCACATTTCACCTCTTTAAAGATCTTCATTAAATGCGATTCGGCGCGCGATTGCGCGTAAATTATGGCGCGCTGCACGACGATTATTGAGTAGCTCGCCAGTCTTTTCTGTTACACCGCGCCCGTGTACGAAATGCAGTGGATTTCCCGCGAGTCTCGAATAGCTTTCCACGGAAAAATATTTCAGTACCGCGTGCAGTCTAATGCGGCTCCTTTTACTACATATATTATATTCAACTGGTACATTCATACCCGAAAACAATTCAATTTCTAATTGTTTAATCAAATATCCAGAAAATTTGTTGAATTACTTATATCTAATTATTATATTCAAAGCATTCGCCACCAAATTAGCGAATAAATTAAAAATTATTTACAAAATCAATTTATAGTCGAGTCATGATATTAAGAAAATTGATTCATTGCTTAATTAAACAAATGAATATTTTAATAAGAATATTGATACAAAAAAATAGTCCACGAATAAGATACGTATGCATATTATTGATTGCTAAGTCGATTCCCGATTCTGCATCATTATTTCAATGTATTTATGTGCGATATCATTATTAATAGTTTACTATTTCAGTTCGTGCGTAATCCAAGTTGTATATTTCAAATTCATTGTATTCCAAAGTTGAAATATATACAAAAGAAATCTTGAAATTATTCAATATAGGATCCGCGCTTGGCCCGATACCTCAATTAAATTCAGCGCACAATCATATACAACAGATGTATCCTTCGACAAAAGGTGGGTGAGTGTTTAATTTAATATAAATATAATCAGACTGTGCTCAGTGTACGTACAGCAGTCCACCTTCTCATCGAGCATCCCGCTTTGTTTCCAATTTTCTCCCTTTATTGCAGTAATGTTCTCGTGCACTCCCTGGACCTCATTCCCCTTGTCTCTCTCTCTCTCTCTCTCTCTCTCTCGCTCTGTCGTTCTCCCTTATGGCGCGCGGCAGTCGATGCTTATAGGCTGCCAGGCGAGAGATGCAATGCAACACTTGCACTATTCGCTTGGCGGCATGCTTTAGCGAGTGCGAGAGCGCGCCCATGATTTACGCTCTGTAGGACATGCCATTGTCTCCGAACACTTCCAAATTGCACCTCATTATAATGCGCCCAGATTCATCGCGGTATATATAGCTTTCATTCGACGGAATCTTTTGTTTGGGAAAAGGGGTTTGCGCCTACCCGAGCTATAACCCCCGGATCTTAATAAGAATATCTCTTTTACTTCTTATTTTACTTTCGCGCTTTGTATAAATAAGACTGTTGAGCGAGAGTTTTTCTTTAAATAATTGCTATGTGTATGTATATATATATATTTCACTTCTTCAAACGGAAAGCTTTGTATTTTTCGTTGAGGTCCACCGCTGAATGTAATTAAAATATTGTGGTTGTTGAGTGAATCAGTTGCTGTATATTTTCAACTAATTACAAAGATTTATTATTGTCTAGGTAGAGAATACTTTTTTCGGATTTTTTTTACTGTATACGGATTTTAAAATTTACAGTAGCGCTGCTTTTAAACAATATATTGGAAATGATAATAAGGGATAAAAAATTTTTCAAAATTAGCAACTGAAACTTACTGCAAAACCTCTGTCTATAGTTATTTGCGCTTAACTCCCTCAAACTTAATTAGTTCCAATATATATTACTGTTTATAAGAAATGATCAATTATTGTTTTGATAATACATCATTAATATAAAGAAAACAGTTTTCACCTGAGCCTTGCACACAGAGAAAAAAATTCTTTCGAATCAAAGACAACTTCGTTGCGGGCGGATGATAAAATAATTTTATGATTCAAGAAGAATAAGTTACTGATTCAATAAAATATTTGCTTGCTGTAATAAAAAATTAATTTATATAACAATATTTTGTCGTAGTTTCTATGCCCCTTCGTGAGGCCCAGAAAAAATTAAGTATCATTACACTTCAACCTCGTGTGCTAGTGAATTATCTTAAAGTCTGATGAGAGAGGCAATTTGTTGAGACCTCCGAAACGTCGCAATTTTTCCGAATTATTTAATAAATTGCTAGATATTGAATCTCTGACGATCGACTACTTCATTTTTTTACCTATTTTTATCAGAAATAAGCTGGAACAATAACGTCGACTCAATTTTTATTTTTTATTTACTAAATCTTTTAGTGACATTTATTTAAAATTAGAAATTGCCATATATTAAATTTATTAAATCAAGAATTAATATCCGATATCGACCGACGGCATACGGTAAACTATAGAAATTTTCCCCATCTTGAAATCGGTTTTACCTAAAGGCACAAAATATACCTGCGAATATATCTTTAAGTATTTCTGTCTGTTTCGAAAAGCATTAATTTATTCTCCTAAATATGTTCGAATGGGAAAACCCGCTTCTATCATGAGAGCATAAGTTTGAACATCTTTACCAATATTGTCGGTATACCTGTGAATCACGCCGTCCTACCTAGAGTAATAAAAGCAGTTATGTTGGAAAAATGCCAAAGAACGTAATAGTAAATTATACTATTTGGTAGCGTAGTAGGCGGAAAATTCAAACAATAAAAATGTTATACAAACAGTGGAAGGTCTAATGCGTCAAATAAGAATTTTACGCCCACTGGGCTATAAATATAGTGTTTACATTCTTTCTGAATTAATTATAAACATATACACGTTAACTGTTATAGTTATTCATTCCACCGCATCTATATTAATTTTACTGTTTTAAGTTTGAATAAAATTATACTGTTTGATAACAGAATTTGTAATCTGTAAAAAAAGGTAACTAAATGCCGACACGATAGACACAGTCCAGCCTAAAATACACTTTTCTGATACGAAAAAAATTTTCTTAAATGTAGTCATATGTTAGTTTTTTGTTCTAATGATGCTAAAAAATAATTTAAACATATTTACATTTGTAATTATATTTTTAAAAAATTCGATTTTCTATTTCGAACAACACTGAAACTTTACGATAAATGAATATTCATTTGCTGTAATATGAATTAGATTAAAATAAGCTGAAACTTTTATCCTTTAATTTTTGGTGTCAAATAACTTTACTACGAGTTTTAAACGATTACTCAATCATTTCATACCCTCAGTCACGAATAATAAAAAGAAATTTTAGATAATATACGTTTAAAACCTTACCAATTCCCCATATATTTTGAAATCTCATTTATTAAATTTCTTTGTGTAGTTTATTGAAGAGAATGATAAAATTTGAAGAAACCTATTGCCTCTTTTTTTAATTTTTCAACGTTATACTCTTAATTTTCTAATATTTTCTGAAATAGTGCGAAATGATTCATGACGAGCTCCCATCGAATTGATTTTGAATCCGTCCACTTCTATGATTCGATAAATGATCCTGTTTAATACCTCCTATTTTTTAAACATTATTGCCATATTTGAGACCATTTAATATTGAAAGACAATGTCTTCCAAAAATATGAATATAAGATAAGCAATTATATATTTCTTATGTAAACATGTAGAAAAAAGTAAAATTTTCAAATGAATTTAGACTTACTGATATGTGTATAAATAATCATTAGGATATAAAATCGAACATTCTTCTATCTTTCCTAATATTTATAATGACTAAGATGATAACGAGTTTGTTGCATGATAATAACCAAGTGAGTTCATCGAAAAAAATTTTAAAAATCTTTGACTTTGAAAAAAAGGAAATATGTAAGCTTTAGCGCAAATTGTTGTAATGCGATTCTTTTAATAAGTACGTGTAAAATCAATAACCTGGTTTTTCAAAACTAGATGTATATAGCCTTGTGCGAATTTAAAGAAATAGTAATATTCTCGTCGTATACAGTGCTAAGTATGCCGTTAACTGCAGTTAACTACTATAATGAATTTGGTTAATAATTAATTGATGCCATTGTACCATAATTTATCTTTCTCTCAGTATAGTAAATACTTGAAAATCTAATTAACAAAGCGCAATTACGTTACTTAATGAGGCTTGTCTAATTTGCGATTCAGTTACACAAGTATACAATGCATCCAAGCATTGCATTATATGTACACTGATTCGTTCATATAATTCAGTAGACTGATTTAACCGAATACAAATATATTTTTATTATAGTTTTGTATCAGAAGAGCACAAGATTCTTCGTTTCATAATAAGTAGACATGCTGCGGTAGTATAGTAGTCGTCAAGAAATATTATGACAATCGCCAAACGACAGCCAGAGTATTGCAAATGTAATGTTATGATAGCGCACCTGAAATTCTCGTTCGACGTTTGATTTTCCTACTTTTATGCGCAGTATATGCACAGCACGAATTGCTCGGACAACGTGAACTGACAATTAAATTTAATCCATGATGTTATATCTGTTAATGTGTCTGTTAAATTTGAATAACAATTCACGTCGCAGTCACATTGATAGTCCAGGACACACGTCCACAACTGGTTGACGATTATTCCAAAAAACGACTTGTGACATTAAGAAAATCGATTTATTTTAACTCGAATCTAACTTATGAAATGAAATAGTATGGTAGAGCTTGTATATGTATAATTATAAGCTTTAATTATTATATTTTATAAAAGTTATTACTGTTTATGTATTATTTGTAAATTATTTTCATAGCAAAAGTAGCTTAATATCAATCAATTAATGATTATTTCACCATTGCAACATATAATGCATTATGTAGTGCCAGAGGAGTTTCCAAAGAAAAACTTATTCATATACATTAAATTGAAATAAATTAAACATAATTTTATTTATAATTATTTAAGGACAATCTAATTATAAGCATTGTCATATAAACTAGATTGAGATTTCAGATTAAGTCTTGTTCAATAATAAATACAATAGAAAGTGACTGGAACACATAGTACATAAGCCAGTTTGCGTGCAGGGGAAACAGCTGGCTTCGAACAATAATCGATGATCCGAATAATTGAGAAATTCGAAGCCAGCCTCTCTTGCGTATACACCTACATAGTCGCGTATTGGCAGTGTCGACGTCGCATCGAATAAGCTCCGTCTCTTCCCCCTTTCTCTCTTTCTCTCTCTCTCTCTCTCCCTCTCTCCCTCGGCCAATTGGGATATATGCAACTGCGGCGCAACTGTGTGCCGAAGCGCGACATCATTGCCAAGGATTTACGAAATATATATAGAGCTTCGCGTTACACGCGCCCCTCTGAAAAGGCCCTCGCCATATATACCACTGCCATCCTCTTAAGCTCGACTCGGTATAGCGCGATCGGATCGCCGGATAACGCAGCCATCGAGTAGCAGCTCGAATAGACGACTGCGAGTGAGCTTTCTCATTCGTATAGAGGAGAAATAGATGCTGAGGATGTGTATACATAAGCGGGAGAGAGCTAGTGATTCCGCGAGAAAAGCGCGTCCGAGCCTTTTGACGTAGTCCAAGGTAAGAGAGAGAGAGAGAGAGAGAGAGAGAGAGAGAGAGAGAGAGAGAGTTACTTTAGCATTTGCGCGCGGTTGAGAAGGACGACCGAGCCCAAAAGATTCGCTGATAAGGAAACTGTCTTGGCAGTCGGTATATAGTCAGTCGAAGAACCGCGGCCATAAAGAAATCGAGAAGTGGGGAGTTGGGACTTCACTTTTGTTAGTTCCTTCGAATCGGAAGAGCTCGAGTACTGATTAGCTTAGGGTGACTCTTTCGATAAGTTTTTAGACAAAAAGGAAAGACCTGCAGATATATGGTTTCCAAAGTATTGCAGTAAAGTTCTTTCATTAAAAAGTATCATTGCTATGAACATGCAAAAAGAATGTTTTTGTAAGCATTTTATAGCTGAACACAAGTTATAAACATAGAATGCTCTATAATGCTCTCTGTAGCTTCTTATTTCTCATATTTTCATATTTGCCTAAGCTCTGAACTTTTTTAAAATTATTTATCCAATTAAAATGTTAAACAAGGATCAACGATATCTTATATTTAAATACATTTGTATAAATTAATAAAATTAAATTTAAATTTAAATTTTTACAACAAAATAATTATTTAAGTCTGCATAATCTAAACGATTTGAAATAAAAATGTAGTACCTATTCTCAAAACACACTGAATTGGTTTGAATCTTAATATTTAGTTGTCTCTTATGGCTCATCCCAATGAACGCATAGTTTCAAACTTTTTGCAAATATAACCTACACATTATAAATAGTCTATTGCAACAATCAAATATCAAATCAAAAGAACATTGAAATAAAAAAGTGCTCATTCGTTTGAAAGTTCTTTGTTTATTTAGTTATTTAATAAGAAAATAATAAATTCATACAAATTTGTTTAAGCTGTTAACATTATATTATCTACACTTTTATAGGTTTAGTAATCCTATAAAGGACAATATAAGCATTGAAAACACAAAATAAAACCATAAAATAATGAATTTTCATCTTATATTATATAAATTACAGTAGTATCCAAGAACAAATCTTATTGTTAGTGTCATAAACTTTAAAAACAGAGGGTGTAAAAATATATAAAGCTCAGCTTGCCTTATATTCTATCAACTAAAGAAAGATGCGTTCTCTATGTTATTCTTTATAATTATAATGATATAGACCAAGATAAAAATTGTTTTTTACGCTTTTTTAAATACATAAGTCATCATTCTAATGCAATAGATTATATTATTGTTGCAAACATACTTAGTTCGAACTCTTGTTGACCGCGTAGTGCCATCTACATGGACACACATAAACCCTGCCCTGATGGTACTGTACCAAACTTTTATCTTCAGATAACTGTCTAACTGATAATGCAGCTGTTTGTAATATTTGTAATAATAAAAATCATTCAGATTGATTGTAGCACTTGTAAATAAATTTTAAGTAATTACTGTACCATATAATAATAGTATTCAATATTCTTTTCAATTATAATCCAATACTATATACATATATTTTAACTAGACACTCCAATACTATGTGTATATTAATTAGACACATACGATCGAAAACAGTTAGACGTTAACTTTTCAGAAAATGAACCGTTTATCATATTGAGTGATAGTAATAGGAAAGTGTCAACAATACATGGCTTCGACAGGACATAGGACGTATAAAATTAAAATCAAAGAATGTCTTCAGATAATAACATGAAAACACTTATATTTATTGTTTGTTTCAATAGTGTACCTATTCACAGAAACTGCATATGATTAATTGAAAAGCTCAATCAAACAGTATTATCCATATTGTACGTATATATGTACGTTTGCAATAAATAGAACTTCATTACAATGAGGGCCCGCCTTACAATGAGTTTATGATAGGTATCTCATTTGTCCGTTTCCCTATGGCTGTTGTCGGAAAATCCCGACCCATTAAACGCAGTATCAATACTTTAAGTGCCGTACCTACAGTCATTTGGACAACCATACAAATAACATCGACATTTTCCCAAGTGCCCTATCTTAGTAGACATCTTGTAAAAACAATTTAGGTATATTTGCACTTTAATTTCTGTTATTTCAATGTTTATTCTAACTTATATTCATATTAAATCTCAAACGATCCGGGCATCATTTATTTAGTGTAATTGAATAGTGTGAAACATTAAATATTATTAAATTAAATACTCCTAGTAGTTGTAGCACCTGCAATAAGAAAAATGGAAACTCGAGCACGGTTGGGAAAACCATTGATTGCGACAGCATTCTTAATTATATTTTCGCTAAGCTGGACTTATGGCTGTAACGAAGCAATTTGCGCGAGTATAGTCAGCAAGTGTATGCTTTTAAGTAGCTGTAAATGTGACCTAAGTACATGCAGCTGCTGCAAAGATTGTTTTCTCTGTCTCAGCTTCCTTTACGATGAGTGCTGCTCTTGTTTCGGTACGTATTATAAGCATCCACTTTCTATATACGATTTTACTTTTGTCTTTTAAAATCTTTTCTTGTCCATAACACATGAAAAGCTATGTAAGAATCTTCTCTTTGATTAAAATTATTTATTTTGAAATTTTATTTATATGCGACTTTAATTTGTACACAATAGGATAGAGTATTGTCATTATTCAGAATATTCCATTATAAAAATAAATACTTGTATTGTGTAATTATAATATTATCTTTTAGCCGGTTCTGTAATAAATACTTATATAGTATAGAGAAACATTCTTCATGAAAACCAGTTAATCCTTTAATACCCAAGCCGTTTTAGCGTTATAAAAACTTTTTTTGTAAAGAAACTTTAACATTCTGTCATACATGATAAATTCTAAAAATTCTCATTTATTGTATTACAATAATAAAACAACAACAATTGTTTTTAATGTAAAAAATGTGTTAAACATTATATCATTAAAAAAGGATAGCATTTGGTCTACTTATAAGGATCCTTTATGTACCAAAACGCGTTTTATTTATTTACTAAGTTTTTATCAACGTTATAGTGAATTTGTTACATAGGGCATTAAAGGGCTAAATAATCAAATATTATCGATATATTTAGTTTTTAAAATAATTTTTGCTATTAACATGAATTTATAAAAGTTCATGTTTATAATGCAGCATTCACCCGCTTTTAAATTACAGAGCTTTGTCCAAAACCAAATATTACGGATAATCCACTAAGCAAAAAATCCCACGTCGAAGACATCGATGAACCATTTCCAGAACTTTTTCAAGCTCTTACATTAGAGCCAGACGACCATGAAAGATGGACCATATTCACATATCCCGTAGATTTACCAATGAAACTTTTGTTGCCTTATCAAGAAAAGGTTGAAAAATATCACTTACGTAAGTTTTTTTTTCGATTTAATTGCATATTGATTTTATAATAAAATATTATCAATATCATCAAAGTTATTCAAATATCTGTCTTTTGCATTACCGCCAGTACAGAACAATTCATTATATTCAATTGCTCGTGTCTACTTGAAACAAAATGGGAGATACATTATTCCGCAAATGTACACAATCAAACTACTTTTACATATCTTTTATGCAAATTCAACTATTAATGGTTTTAGAATCCGTTGATGGAAAACACAATTATACCACGAAACTCGACGTCGTGACAGTGAATTGCACTGTAACTTTTATGGCGGAGTGCGATTCATGGAGCAAATGCAAGCAATCCTGTCAGGCTATGGGCGCAACTAGTTATAGATGGTTTCACGACGGATGTTGCGAATGCATCGGACACACGTGCATTAATTACGGTATAAACGAATCTAGATGTTCAAATTGCCCTCCGAAAAAGGAGTCCGTAGATGAGAAATTCGATGATTATGGACAAGAAGATTCGAACGATATAAATGACTAATTAAGAGATATGAAAATTATTCATATATTTTTTAATAACAACGACGATATGTAATACGCATAATAATCTGTATCATAATGACTGCGATTGTTAATCTCTAATCTTACTTACGATTTAAATAATGTTATGTCTGATCATACTTTTTAAACTAAGGATCAAATTAATATATAAAGTCGAACTCTTTTGAATTTATTGTAAAAAATTATAAACTAGCGCCAAATCAAATAAATCGCTAATGAAATTAAATTTTATGGTTTGATATAGAACAAATTTTTAGTTATTTTTAGTACTGTTTCTTTTTCATAGGTCCTGTTCTTTTTCCTAGGTATAATAAAACTCAAATATATTATTACTTATACTATAATATGTATAATAGTATAACATTATAATATTAAATAAAATGTTAACAAAAATAACAACTTTAATATTTTCTTAATATATATTTTTAAATACACAGCCTATGTAGTATGACATTTTCAATACTGGTATATTTCCCCCCTTTATTCTAATCGCAAAACAGTAGCTTTATCATATGCGTGTGTGATTCTCTTATCTATACAATAATTTCAAATAAATATTTTGAAATATTTGATATATTTTTTCTAACTCCATTTTAATTTTTATTCGATAGAAATATTTAAATATTTTCACATATTATTTCAGGTAGTTTAAAGTACTTCGCCATTTGCCATATCTGCCAAAGCGAAATGAATTTTTGGAAAAAATTTATCATAATAGTTGTGTTACTTTTAAAAGAAGACGTACATAGTAAAGATGAAAAAAATATAAGCTTACTGAAGATAAAAGCCCAGATGAAAAACATAATACAAGACCAAAACAAGTTTACAGTAATTGAAACTGGTTTTCTGAAAATGAATACGATATGCAGCTATGAAATATATCTACCGAGCATTAGCGAGCGAGGTATATTAGCTTGTATAATATTATTAATAGTATAAAATAACAATTGTTAATACCATTAATGGTATACTTTTAAAATCATTACAAAAATAATGTTTATTTTAATTAAACTTTAAATGTGTACTAGTTAAGTAGGTACATTGAAATAAAAAAAATTAAGCAATACGATATATGATCTTACCTGTTTAGGTACCTAAGTTGTAAAGGGACTTCAGGTACATCCCCTCAGAATGTTCGAGCCAATAAGAAGTGGGGATACGTGTCTTATGCCTTAGATCAACGCCCTTTTCTCCCACTGTTACCTTATGCTCCCGTATGCTCCCTTTCTACCTGACCTTCCACCTCCATTTCACAGTTCTCCATATACCTACTCAAGCTTATAAATACAGCTCGAATCAGTGTCTTGCATCAGTTCAGTTTCAGCTACAGCTCAGTTCACATCCAGAGTTAAGCCTTGATGGCCAAAGCAGTTCAACACTTCGAATACTCCTGTCCAACAGTCAATCTCTGCAACCAACATTCTTGTATTTAAAGACGCCTGCAGAAAGAGTTTATTTCCTTTATAATAGAGGTAAGTGGCCTAAGTTCAGTTTATAATTAATTTTTAAAATGCTTCTAAAGTAATGGTAAAAATATGTAGAATGTGTGCGTTCTTGAAATTTAGGGAGATTGGTTATATCTATTCTGTGATAATGCATTTAAAAAATTCTCAGTTTATAACATTATTTTGAATTCTTTCGATCTCTTTTTTACTGTAATTTCTAACGAAAACTATTAAAATAACTAAACAGATGTAACTTATATAGTATATTATTCAATATTATAACATAAAATTAAAGTTAATAATAAAATAATGCTTTTCTCGAAAGGTCGATAAGAATAGATTATTTTACGAATATTGCAACTTATAATTAGTTACACTTAACTATATAGCGAATATGCAGATGATATTTTGTTAGGAATTTATATTTATCATTATTTCATTTGCATTAAAATTATTTTTAATTTACAATATCACCGGTTCAATAGGTTTTATGTTTACGTGGCGGCATTACGGAAGTGCCGGCTGTCATGAAACTTATACCTGCTTATACACAAGCCCAAAAATTTCAATAGCGCTGTAGTAAAATTTAGTGAGAATCTAGTAAATGACCTAGTGACTGGACAGTGCTTGTGATTGGATAGCACTATAGTATCTGGACGCATTTGACCAATCACAACCCAAGAAAGCGTCCAGATACTGTCGTGTCAAGTACAGTCACTAGGTCTTTTACCTTGCAGGAGCTGGTTAATATTTCTATTTTAGAAGTGCGTGGTCAAATTACAATAGTTTTCTATAAATTATTGTAATTTAATCAGACTTCTAAAACAGAAATTAAGCATTTAAGGGTCCCTTGAGAACGAATTCCTTCTTGAAGCAGTGCGAACTCAGAAAATTAACGTGGAACACTATCAAACTTTATAACTTTATGCTGGATAAAAATAATTCCGATCCTAAAATTCCACCTTTTACACGCTTGGAGGGTATAGGAAAATTATTTGGTGTAATTAGAAACGCTGTTTTGATGCCAGCAATTTTTATAGTAGCTATCCTAAGCGACGATAGCGGTTTCGCTCCTATGCCTTTGATAATATAAATTTGATTCTTGTTTATAATACTTTGATCGGTCAAAATCTATTTTTAAAAAGATGATTTAATTGTCTTTATACAAATTCTGTAGAATGAGATAGAATGGAAGAATGAAAAATGTGTATTGGGTGTGGTTTTTTGAAGTACATTGTTTGCGTGATCCCGGACGAACCCCCAATTGTTACGTCGCACTGTTGCGCATGCGGACTATATTTTCAAATACAATACTTTACTTTGAATAACCTTTTTATCCATTCTCATTTCTGCTCCTGTTGTTTCTACTTTTCCTGTTGATTTGGTAGATGGCTTGTTTTTGCGAAATAATACAACAACACTTATTTCGATATATATTGAATCTTTATTTTGCACTTTAATTTCTTATAACTCACTTGATTTCTTTCAAAATTTTGCTTTCTCACAATTTCCACTCTTATAATCGTATTCATTTATTCAATAGAATTGTTTACTAGAGCCGCCTTGTGCGCGCTCTTTTTCGTCTTACTCATTCCATGTTCCTGTGTTCAGTCTCATCTGTCTGGATTCCGAGAGGCAGCACATCACCTCTGGATTCTCCCCCGTTTCCCTCTCTTCCTATTTCGAACAGTTTGCATTTTCCAAACTCTATATGCAGATTTGGTTAAAAAACATTTATAACTAAGCATAGGTAATAATGTTCTCCCAACAGACGCTCTGGATTTTCCTATTCTCTGTCTAGAATTTCATACCTGCTTCCGATAACGAAGCGTCGTTAAGCAGCGTATGCGTTAATCGTTTTATTACGTTCGCCTAAGTAATATGGCGCAACTGCTCTTCTATCTAAGCTATTATATGCGTTCGTCTGGAAAACGCAATCTGTCTTAATGTCTGGGTTTTCCAGTATTGGTCGTCCAAACATATGTGAGCGCTGATACTAATAAAGTCCCTCCCGTACGCTGCTCCTTTTTGAGCCAGTGTATTTAAGCACTCTAACTCGGAACAGAGCTTTTGTGTTATGGAAACGCGTGAGATATTAACTAAATCAGCAATAATGAGAATTTTATTTGTTCACTGAGAAAAAAATATCTTGCAGTAAATGACTATGGATTAACTGTTAATGAATGTGGATTTGAATATGGCGAATTGAATATTCATTTTCTGTTAATGAATATTCACTTGAACAGGTGACTTATATCAAATCCGCTGTGGATTAATAGTTAATAACTGATTCACTAATATTAAATTACATAATCAATTAACGCCAAACATTTTGTATTTGAATTCATTCATTCCATAAGTTCAACATTGTGATATATATACACTCTCTTGTAATACATTTAATATTTCATTTAACTTTAAATTTTGGAAATATGTTTTAATACATATTCATTAACTATTAAGTATTCTTATCACTTATAAGAACAGCGCGATTTTTAATTGCCCGTAAAATTTAGTTTTAATTGATTTTGTATATTTTTAAATTTTTATTTTTAACCATATCTGATTAAAATTTAGAGCTAAACTTTTCTTGTATAATTCCCGATTCTCAGGTTTCGACTGAAGTGCCGACTTTCAGGTGTGGCCTGTTTATATTTAATATTAGTTCTAACCGTAAGATAACACTAATAAAACCCGAACCACTAGTATCATCGGTAGGTAAAGGTTTTATCTGTTAACTTTGGTTGCAAACCATATATTAACAACCTATCCTTACAAACAATCCTGCCAGTTCGCAGTTGCTAAACGGTCTGGATTTGTTTATAGGTAGGTAAACTCTAGCAACTTTTCAAGCCTATCCTTTCGGATGGTCTAAAAGTGCTTTTATTTATTTACTTTATAAACTACAAAGTTTTCATGCAAATACAGACAAAATATCTACTCTCTATTAAAATTTGTTCTTACTTTTACTTTTTTATTTTTGAATTGATATGTGTGTGAATTCTTTCTTTTATTGATTTTTTTTCTTTGAAATGTAATAAATTTTGTTGAATAATTTAAAATTTGTATTGACTTGTAATTGATTTGTTTTTTTTTCTTTTCTTTGAAAAATAGTTGAGGTTTGAAGAAAATGAATTTGCAATTTGTATAATTAAATTTGAGTTTATTTTTGAAAAGTAATGTGGCATACACGTCTGACTCCATGCTTGGGTCGTAGACGAGCCCATCGCACTCGGCAAATTTGAATCTAATCTGTTTTGAATTTCCTTTCTTATCAATAGTTCCATTTTAATTTGAATAGCTATCATTCTGGTTATGTAATAATCTTTATATTTATCTTTCAAATCCATATTAATTTCTGGTTTTAATCCTGCTATAAAACAACTTATCAAGGATTCTTTAATAAAATTTTCAAAATCTTCATTTAGTTTATTTTCGCAAAGAGCGATATTACAAATTTGGCTTCTAATGCATTCTAATCTTAAGGCAATAGTTAAAACTGTTTCGTTATTATTTTGCTAACTGTTAGATAATTTATCAATTAATAGTACAATAGTTTCAGGTGATCTAAATATAGAATACAAACAAATTTTAAAATCATTATAATCTAGAAATTTTTCAAATCGTACAACTTCATACGGTTGACCTTTTAATTTAGTCTGTAAAAATTTTACAAATATTTGTTCGTATTCAGGATCTATTATCTCAAATGTAAGACCACAATTACTAATAAATTCATCTATTGAAATATTAAAACCGTTAAACTCAGGAACACTGTCCGTAGCTATCTCATGTGACATCGAGAGGCGACACAAAAATGTTAACTATTTATTTTTAAAGCCTTGGCTTTCGCCTAATAATAGCTTGGGATACTTTACAATCGTTCTTTTAGTGGTCGCCTGTTACTGGTGTGTGTATGTTGGCGCTCTTTCCGATTTTCTAGTACTTCTCGCTTCCCTCCGCAAGTCTCTGGATTTGCACCTAGACGGAACATATGTTGGACGGCTTCGAGATGGCCACTGTAGACAGTTGTTTTTTTTCGATGTACTTCCTTCAATACTTGTGTAGTGCTACTTTTCCGAATCAGAAAATCTCTCTGGATTTGCACCTAGACGGAACATATGTTGGACGGCTTCGAGAT